>BJBW01013788.1:26804-38878 GCA_004320125.1 Scolopax mira | reverse complement strand
TTAAATGATTGAGAAGGAGAGACACTGTCAGGTAGAATTTATTCACACATAGTAAATCAACCTCTAAAGACAAGAAAAGACAGAAAAACTCAGTTCATTAAGGAACTGAATGAATACAAAAAATGTGGATATGTTGCATTTTAGTAGTTTGTGGGCAAATTAATTGTGCATACCTGAGACATCTTTGTGTCTCTTTGATATTTTGTGTAATCTTTGTGTATTTTTTGTGTAATCTTTGTGTAATCTTTGATATTTTTCATACCAGCAGATAGAAGGGAGGATGCCTGGAAATACAGAGCTCTATCCATGAAGTGCTCCGAGATGGAAGACGCTGGTCCGTGTTCTCCAAACAGTATTTGAATGGAGTATAAATGAACCAGATAAGTCTGCTGTTTTTCCCAAATGAAGCAATAAACGCTGATGTCTTGGAGCATAGAAACAGTACATTTATTTCCACATTTGTGAAATAGCAAGCATTTATTTGGATGCATGTCATTAGGGCTAAGTGAATGGTCTGTAACCAGACAGAAACAGGAGAGCTACCCATTCAGAATTCAAGGGCTTAAGCTCTATTACTCAAGAGAGAGTTTCACAAATATTTCTGAATATTTTATGATCTTTAGGAATGAGCACAGGTTCATCTATCTGCCAGTTACATAACACTGCCACTCTCCCGAAAATAGAAAGTACAAAAAATCTTCAGCTCTGCAAAAAGTATAGCTGCCCACAGTGTTCCAGTTTATGGGTTCAGGCCTCCAACGCAACGAGCAGTCTGGTCCCAGTCCAGCAAACTACTCAAGTACCAGTTTAACAGCGTGCATGTGAAGCACTGTTCTACCAAGCTACTACTGTAGCTAAATAGAAGAGTCACAAGGTCCTGATATCATGGATGACATCTCCTCTTTACTCTCTCTCTGAAACGTTAGCGTTACACTGAGCTAATTCACTGGGCTTTTACACACCACCATTCATAAAAGTTGGTCTTTAGCCTGCCATGATTCAAGTGGGAGAGGACTACGAAAAGGGGAAAGACTTTTTTTTTCCCTCTTCCCATTTTCTTCCGGGAGATAATTCCAGTAGCTCGAAGGGATTATTGGGATGTGGAGCAGGGGCTAAAGGGGCTGTCGCTCCCCTCCGTCCATCAGCTGTATCTAATGCAACGTGCACTGCACATCACCCACCTGGGAGATGCTGCCTCTCCCTTTCCCACCTCTTTATTGACCTTTGCAGAAAGGGTGAATGCAAAGCTTGTCTCTCTCTGTGCTCCTTAGCAGATTGAGGCTGGTGCAGCCAAAAAGGCTTATGCTGCACTGACAAAATGTGAGATGGAGGCTGCTCCAGCTGCTCGCCCTCAGAGCTTCCAAAAAAGTTCTGTCTGACCCCGCCAGGATTCTCATCCCCAGCAGTACGATTCCTCTTCTTTCTCTTCTCCCCACACCATTTGACCCCTTAACATCGGAAACTCTTTGAAATTCATCTCAGGTTTGGCCTGTAATGACACCCAAGTAGTTTATCATCACATGAAATTGCGCTTTGTGACGCATGTTACTATTACTGATACTTCAGCAACACTTTGCACATCTCACATGATGAATGTGGGCATTATCCCATTTTCTGTGTGCATCACGGAGCTGCTCCCTTCAGTCAGTGTTGTCGCAGTCTCTGTGATTTGCTTTCTTGCTACCTATCCATCCATGTATAATATGACACATTTCCTACCCCAACCTCAATATGAAAACACCAAGAGCTTTAAAAATTTCATATATCTCCGGAGCACCGTAGGTTACTTTTTACCTAAAACAATGTTCAGATGGCTGTCACAAAGAAAGGCAAAGTGAAATGTCAGAAGCTGTAAGGATGAAAAGCTGCACATGGTAGATACAAGATTCAGCGCACGGTAACTCCCTCTTAATAAACAAGCAAAGATCTATTGGAAGGAAAATTTCCCTGCATTTGAAATTTAACTGCCAACCATCCACATCCTACACATAACTGTCAGAAAGGATGTCTAAATCTGTCCTCATTTATAACATGTGTTGTGACAAGATTTGACAGTCTCTGAAAGAGCTATAATTGCCACCTAAACATTCAGCATTTTGTCAACTGTGATCATGTTTAGGGAAAGCATTTATTTCACTTAAAAAAACCTATCATTTTTTCTTTCTTCTGAATGAGATGACAGATTACTTTTTTTTCTTTTCTGATTAGGGGTTGCAAGTCAGAGTTAAGGAATTTTTTTGTTCCTTTTTTCTTTTCAGTACTTTTCCAGTGACAGAAGTTGGAACTTTTCAGATTAAAAGAAGAATGATTAGCTGGAGGAAACTAATAGCGATTTAATGGAAATGCTGTAAGGGCATCTACCAAAATACTGACACCACCAAAAATTTCTAAATGTTGAACTGGTTTTGCTGGGTGCTCTGAGAACATCACAACAGGAACCAAGGTGAAAAAGTGGGAAGAGTATCCTGATTTTTGCCATTTTGTTACTCTGAGTAAGCATTATGTGGTTCTAGTCCTTCTGTAACCATAAATGTTGCTGCAGGATGGAGACAGGAGCTGGTGGTGGTCCAGGCCCATCCCATGATGGGAGCTATTGACTTGAGAGCATCAAAGAGAGAACGTTTTGGATGAAGGAAACGAGACCTGTCTCTTGGGCAATAACAGTCTGTGTGGTTGGGGCTGCAACGAATGCATAACTAATTAACTCTCTTGATGCCTCAGAGGTACACAAACTCTTACCAGGCCTAAGAGCTGATGTCTTAATTGCTTTCTTAAAGTACTGAGCACTAAAAGTCACTGCTACTAGAGCAAACATTCACAGTTCTTCTGTGTTTATTTACCAAAGCCAACCCAGCAATCAAATTTTATTAACAGGAATGCTCACAAAATTAAACAATCTGATCTTTGGAGGCTGTTGATACCCAAACTGGTACTTTTTCATATGTGGTGGATGCAGCAGGAACATGGAAGCGGGACTGCACGCAAAGAGAAGGCATCTTCAGATCCAGATCTCCTCGTCCTTGCCCAACCTGCCCTTGCCAGGTGGACTATTGGTGACAAGTGCTTTGGTGTGTCTGTACTGTACTGCCATGGGGCTTTTGGGGAAGAACATGGCAAATTCTTCCTCTGTTGGCTAGAGGCATCAGTAAATATACTAAACTCCTGACTGGAGTTCGGGAAATGAACTGGTTAGCCAAAAGAAAAAGATCTACTGTGCAAGTGAGAGCACAAGTTTGCATTAAGTAAATTTTCCCACCTGTTCAGTCTTAATTGCAAGACTGCTATACATTATATTCCTCATTTAACTGCCAGTGAAGGCTCTCACATTCAAATCACAATCATTGCTGATTCCTTCTCACACGCCATGTGTCCACCATGAGGCCACAGGACAAACCCGGATGTCAGATGGGATGACCACACTGTGTAGTCAGACCAAAGCCCAATTTCAGTTCAAACAATCAGTCATGAAGTAATAATCTGTCACCCACCAAAGAAACAGGAAAAAGGGTCTCACAAACTAATAACTGCTATAAGTCAAATATATTTTCTTAAATATAACTGAAAATGACAGTCCATCATCCATGAATGTTGCTGGCATTCAGTGTAACATCAGAGATGCTTAAAGGAATAGAATCAGTTCATAGATCTATGAGCTTTTACATGTTTCCACTGAGATACTGGCAACCAGTGCATTTTGTTAGAAGTATCCTTAAACAATGGAAAAAATATTTCAGGAAGCAAGTAAATAAATGGATCAGAGACCTGGATTAGTTACCTGGGCACACGAAATTACTACTACTGCTCCGTTTACACTTTTTGAAAATCAATATCTGTCCATAAATCAGAGTCATTTGGAGCAATTAATAATGAGGGGGTTGGGTGGGGGTTTTGTGTCTGTCTCAGGTTATATATCCCTCATCTGTTAAGAACTTTCCAACATTCTCACATTTCAGAGATGTTGCTTGCTTAGGTAGGACTCCTACCTACATGCTTTTATTTCTCTGTTATATATAACACAACAGAACTTTTGAGTTCTCTCCCTAAGTGGCTACTAGGGGTCAATGGGAGCTGGAGAAGAAAATATTAGAAATATAGGACACATGTAGATGCGGACACTGCGGTCAGATAATCCAACAGCTTCTAACTGAAGACAGATGGATGCCTCAGGTTTTGCCAACTAGTAAACACTTTCCAGAGAAATAATAGTTTCATTGTCTCTCTATTGATCTGCACTACGAGGTTTTTAAACATTAGCATTCTGAATGACCTAAAAAAACCCCCCTATGGTAGTGGGAAGTTGGAAAAGAAAAATGCTGGCACAAGAGGAGGGAATGGAAGTACTTTGTGTGGGAGTGAGACGAAGAAAGAAGAACCTGGAATACTTGCAGAAACCCTGACGGGGGGAATGGATACTGGGTTGGGGTTCTAGGAAAAAAGGGAGTTCGTGACAGGGAAGTGGAAAGAAAGAGGCAGGAGATTTCAGGAAATCTAAAAAAGGAAGGGGAAATGGCATGCTGGGACCTCAAGAAGTCTCTAATAAATGGAATGTGAAGCACCTTCAGCAACTGCAAAGTGAATTGCAGAACCCCTTTGATGTCAGGTTTCAAAAACTCAGAATTTATGGTCGTAAGCATTATCAACAAGTATCTACAAGGAGAACTGATAAGGAAAAAAAAATATTTTTGTTGCCTTTCTTTTGAAGGGAAGGAAAAAAGTTCTGCTCTTTACTGGTAAACAACAATTTAAACATTTGCCTGAAGTTTACCTTTCTAATCAACTGTAACACCTGTGCAGTACTGTAATTAAGCAAAGCCCGTGTCTGTTCATTTTTATGATTATTTGAGTGTCTCTACTAATTCAGACAGAATCTCACCCTGCAGTGGGAATAAATCCAGGAGGTGACAGTGAGCAGAAGGAGTTGTTTTTGTGAGGTTCCTTCAAAGAGCATTGCCCCACACGACTCTGTGATTAATATTAAACTGTAGATGATACTTCCAAGCCTTTCCAGATGCTAATTTGGCATTCTCCCTGGGGTACCTGCATCTGGTCAGCTAACTATGGAGAAAGATAAACTCTTGGGTGTGTGAACCAGCGAGGTCAAGGAGCACAATTAGAAGAGAACCTGTCTATCCTCAAATATCATCCCAACTAGAACTAAATAAAGGGATTTGAACTTCAATAGGCACTTCCGTTAAAATTTTAAATATGTAGATATGAAAAATTTAATAGAAACCTTAAAAAATGCAGTGAAAATTCCATTCCCTACTGCAGGAGAGCTTTAATGGCTACAGCCATTAACGACAGAGGGTAGCTGTGCTAATGTTTGTGTGCTTATTATTCCCATATAAGAGTCTTTAGTAATCGGTATTTGCATTTAGCTTTTGCAATCAGAAACATATTATGCCATTTCTTCTGAGTGCACCTTTTTCCTAATACTGAGCAGCGAGCATTCGCTTGTAAAAATAAGACTAAAATAGCTGTTTTGATGCTTAAATGGATGGAGTTGTGTGGCTCTGAATGCTAATCAGCTGCAGGTAAAGAATGTTTCCTCTTGTGGGAGTTTGCTAAATGTGCAAGCTCCAGCTAAAAATAACCAGCTGACCTGCCCTCATCACAATAACACTGTGGAACTCGTTTCTCCTTCCATGATTGAAGAGAGGGTGATACAGTCACACATTTTAAGACAGAAAGAGGTCATTTTGCTCATCTAGAAACCCGTCTTAATGCTAGGATGCTGTTAGTGATGCACCTGACAGGGGAAAGCTGCTGTGAGAATTAGCCACAGAAAGATCATTCAAACATAAAGTCAGTTTGTGAATTTTCCAATTGTTCTTTGTAACAAAACACCGCTGTATTGCCCTGCTTGGCATTCCCTTGTGTTGCTATGATACAGAGATGCTAACTTTAAGTGCAGTGGTGCCCACATTCTGGAGGCCATGGGAGCGGTGCAGAGGGCCCAGCGTTAGCTCTCTGTTGGGAGGTCCATGGGAAGGTCTGGTTTGGTCCTTGGCAGAGGCTGCAGGTCAATGTCCTTGCAAGAAAGCTTCTCTGTGTGAAATAAAAAAGCTGCTCTGGATGGAAAGGGAGAGAAAGAGACGTGCTCTCTAATCCCCACAGATGTGCTGCACAAGAGCAAAAGAAATGGGAAATACACAGAAAGTACATCAATAAGATTTTCAGATTCAGAATGGGCCAATAATGGACTAAAAAGTAAGAAATTGCATTTAAACTTGAACAAATTTATCTGAAATGCCTATGTTTCTGAAATATGTTTGCCCCACGTTTGTCTCCTCGTTACAGGATGATTTGAAAAAGTTCCACCTTCTGTTTACCCATTCAACTGTGGTTGTTTATTGTTCTTAAATACAGTGATGATGGTACTCTGGGACTATAAAAACATGACCATACAAATACATTGGCAACAAATTTGTTTTCTATTCTGCAGTTGTTCTCTCTAAGGTGAAACTGTGTCATTGAAAAATAGTTCCATGGATCGCAGGGTTCAGGTCATCGTAGGCTCAGGTTTCTGTGTGAAAAGCAATAAACTGGAAGTGAATATTTTGACACCACATGTCGACCATATTAAGTAAAATGCTATATATGCTGGATTTTAGGAAGTACAGTATGTATCCCATAAAAATAGATCAGCTGTGCTTTGTCATCCCTGAGAGAGGTTTTGCTTTACTGTTCCTCTCAAACCTCTAAAGATGATGATCACGCAACCTTCCATGGCATCTCTTCTAGTACTCACTAATCCTTACCCCTGGAGTGAACTTGTCTAATTTAAACTTTCCTCTGCTGCTTTGCAGAAGGTCCGAGGAGGTTTGGTGACTTGGTGCCATCTGTGAGAGGGAGACTTCCCTATGCTTAGCAAACATACCTGAAAGCTGCTGTATGACAACAGAGCCTCCATGGTCACCTTCTGGGAGCTCTCAGCAAACACTGTGCAGACCCTCATCTTACAAAGCATAACCCCTACAGGTTAGTTGCTTCCAGATTGCCCGCACCCCATTTATATACTAATTCTCTGCCTTCGATGAGACAGAACCCAATTAGTTTACTGGTGGCAACATAACCCACCCACACCGTGACACATGAAAATAGACAAAGCTGTTGGTAAAACAATGTAAAAAATTACACCAAGGAGAAATTTTAAGAAATTGAGAGAGTTAGACTGTGGTTTGAAGGACTGGAAATGAAAAATACCTGGTAAAATAAATGTAGCGCCTCCTAAAATCATTACAGGCTGTTCCTTTGGAGAGTTGCATATCAATATTTCATGGTGTTCCTCAAGTAACTTCTTCATCCTCTAGATTCTCTTTGTCTCTGTTGCTCCATATATTGACATATAGGACGGAGGCTCCCGGTTCCCATTTGCCATATGTTTTGCATTCACTCTGGCTCCCACATCAGTGCCCTAATACTAATACATACTCTTTGGTGGAGAATGAGAAAGTTGGAGACACACTGCTGAGTGAGAGCTCGGCAGGTGTTTGTGTATTGATGGGAAGGAGGCCTTGAGATCAGTAAAACAATGTCCTTATAGGTTGATGTGTGCGAGGTGTGAAATGTAGCAAAGAGATAGCAGTGTACCAAAAATAGGAATGTTTTGTTAGCCTAGGGATAAACATTTAAATGTAGCCAATTGTATTGTGCACAATGGTGTATGGACACTCACTCACAACCTCTCTGTGGAAAGGGCACAGCGTGGCACAATTTCTGAACCTTTCCTACTTCATTGTGGGTTTTAACAACTCTTAGACGGTTTTCCCCATAAGAGACTCTAAGCCATTCAGTTTAATTAAGAACCATATTCCATAAAATCAATTATCTTGTACAGAGTAACTGTCCAGTCTTCAAATAAAACCTCATGTAAATATAAATCTTCCTTCATCTTTTCTAGATTTTCACTTGCTTCACATAAAACTAACTGCAACTTTTGATTAAATATATTCTCTTTGGACCGAAATGTCTGTTTTTTCCAAGAACGTTTCTGCTCTCTCTTTTGAAGACTGAGGGTAAATAAAGTTACTGGCAATTTCCTTTTTAAACTTAAAAAGACAAAGGATGATCCTGACCCCTCAGTGCTCCATTCAGACTCAATAGCAATTGCCTGTTGCCAAAGTTATTTGAGATTTTTGAGAAGGAATTTAGTATATAGATTTGCTCAAGTGTGAACTCTCTGTGCAAAGAAATAGCATAATTCCCAGACTCAAACAGGATCTTCCTGTAAACGTGGCAAATATTAAAGGGACTGAATGAAATAAAATAAAAGGCTGGAGGTTTTGCAGTTCAAAGTATAATTTCTTGAAAGTGAAGGTCTCCTTTTGGAAATGCATCAGTCAGCTCTGATAGAGTTTCACATCCAGCACAGAGCTTCACGGGCTTACATGGACATATGGACAAAAACATTTTTTTAAAAGCTGTAAACAAGTAAGCCGATAGAGTAATTAGTCATGCAACACAGTGTTACTCTTTCATAGTTTATTTTCATCAGTCATATTAATCACTGCAGAGCAGATGTATTAAGGGTGACCCAAGGTTAAAGAAAAGGATCCAAAATAATGAACTGGAGCAGTAGCTGATAACCTGAAGAACTTCTTGATTTATAATTCTGAGAGTGCCTGTTGTGGTTTTCAGCATCAACTTCACGCAAGTCTATTTCCCTTTTAATCAGTCAGTCTCTGATCATGGTGATGTTTACTTTGCATTAATTTTATCTGCCTTTGGAGGTAATGTGACTGTGATAAGAGCCAATTAGTTTTGCACCATCAAGAAGGACAATGAATTGTGACTTGGCAAAACAAAGATAAAATTAACCATTTGCCTAAATGGTGCTGTTCATTGTTGTTTTCTCATAAGGCTTCTTCTGGATTGTTCAGCTCCATGAACAAAATCGCTCAGGATATGCAAGTTTAGGTAAAGTAAAACATGTTCTGAAAGGAACACTACACTAATGTAGCAACACTGCCCAGTAATTCAATGCTCATTTTCCACAAGCCATTAGATCTGTCTAAAGATTGTATTTCACACACATGAATAAGTGATGCAGTGAGAAGTACGCCAGCGGCTGGATTCTTGTGGCAAAGGCTTTTAAATAAGTAGTTAAATGAGCAGGGAGTGGGATGCTTTTTCCACATGAATATAACACCGCTATCTTTTAAATAATATTATTGCAAGTCCTTTGCCCAGAAGTCAAATTGCACACTGGAATGAAACAAACTCAAATCACTAGACAGAACTGCTTGCAAATGTATTTTTTTACGATAATAAAGATATTCCTTAAATAAATTCTTTATCATGAAGGAATCTAGCATGCAAATAGCTTTACCGAGATAAAACTATTGCTGTGATACAGGTAACAAGGAAGAAAAATGCATTTTATAGGTTATTTTAGGATAGCAAAACACAGGTTTTCCAATAAGTTGGAATTTGAGATGGAATGTGTGTCTCCACATTAGTGGAATGTGGGGGGGTGGAACAAGATGGTCTTTAAGGTCCCTTAGAACACAAAACATTCTGTGATTCTATATTTTTTGTGTTTTGTGTTTTGTTTTTTTTTTTACATAAAATGGAGATGACTAAAAGGGTGATTCTTCCAAATTTAATTAAGAGCAGTAAAGAGTAACTAATAAGAATATAAAGGTTTCTTTTTTTTTTTTTTTTCAAATGGTGAAAATTGTGAAATTAGAGAGTTCATAATCCTTAGAAAGTGAAGGATGGAAACAACAACAAAAGAGGATACACTTCAGGACACTCTGAGATTTGATTGATAAAACCACAGTGACCTAAGGAAATAAAAAAAAGATCTAAGGAAAAAAAAAGACCAATCTAAAAACAAAGCCCCATGTTTTCTCAGATAAATAATATTAAATACAAATATAAGAAAGGAAGAAAATGAAAACTAGATTGATTTGTAATTATCAGAATAAAAAAGAGCTGATGTGTAGTACAAAAATTGGGAACACAAACCAGATGCAAATAAAAAGAGAAACCAGAGGTAATGAGAAATCATTTTATAAGCAATAATAAGGAGATGATGGAGCATTGGTCTGCTCCTCAACAGAGGAGGTCAAGGTGCTTTAGAGTCTTTTTAAATTTAATTGTCTTTACTAAGAAGACCAACTGATAGCAAAGGCCTAGAAAACTAATACTGATAACAGAGGAGTGAGTTTTCTACTTTAGAGTATGGAAAGTACTGGTGAGAAAGTACTTAAGTAATTTAAAAATTTCCAGATTAGCTCAATCTGATGAATTTCCTCACTCACATAAATACATACATACAATCAACACAATTGCAAAACTGTTAACAACTGTATTTAGAAATTCATGAGGGATGGATTACTTTCGAGAATAGAGGTAAAAAATGATATGTGTAATGCTCATGTTTAAAAAAAAATAATGAAAGAAGGGCTGATAAAATCTAGAGCTGTTAAATTAGCTTCACTGTTCAGAATAATTATGAAATAAAGAAGCAGGTCTGTAGACCCAGAATTGTAAAATAAAAAAACAAATTGCAGACACATAAAATTTTTTACAAGCAAATTACATTTTTGGTCCAACCCATCTATTTTCCTTTACAAGAGGCCTTGCTCTTATAGGAAACTGGTTTCCTAAATGTTGCTGTAATAAGGTAATCACACTATCCAGTATACTCTTTTATGGAACCAGGGGAAACATGGTCTCCTGATGAAACTGCCAGAAGCTGATGCAAGCTGTTTGGGTAAGACACCTAAAAATGCATTTTCACTGGCAAGATGAAGGGACACAACAGATGTAAAGGTGACCTGGATCATGCTCTGGTCTATGTCTTTCCCAGTTGGATGGTGGAATAAAGTTATTATATCTGAGGAAAAGACAGACCCAGAAGGAACCATAAGTATGCTGGAGGAGAAGAGCAAAAGTCAAAATTATATCAAGAATTTAGCAGGGAAAACTGGGGAAAAAAAAGATTGAATACAATTACAAAAGTGAAAATACTATGTTTGGGCAAGAAGAGAGCAAAAAAAAGTGATGTTTAGGTAACGTTACTTTGAAACAAGAGCTAGGAGATATACCCTGTTCGAAGGTGAGCATGAGTTAGACACTTCATTCTGCTATGAAAAAGCCAAACATCACACTGGAATCAATTAACAGCAATAGAGGCTGCAGGAGACCTGGCATAATATTCCTTCTCTGCTCAGATAGATTGATTAAATCACCTCCCAAGGTTGCCTCTATTCCTCTTCGTAACACTTCCAGGAGCACACTTACACTACCTGCTTTATCTCAGCAAAATAACTTCCCTTTAAATCTTTGAGATGTTGATTTAAGGCTGAAATTTTGTGAAGAACTGCAGCCTGTGGGAAGGACTCACATTGGAGAAGTTTGTGGAGAACTGACTCCTGTGGGAGGGTCCCCATGCTGAAGCAGGGGAAGAATGTGAGAACCTCTCCCCCTGAGGAGAGAAAAGGGGCAGAGACAACATGTGATGAACTGATCCCTGCCTCCCGGTGCTGCTCAGGGGAAGGAGGTAGAGAAACAGAGTGAAGTTGAGCCTGGGAAGAAGGGAGGGGTGGGTGAAAGGTGTTCTAAGATTTACTTTTGATTTCTCATTACCCTGCTCTGATTGGATTGGTAATAAATTAATTTTTCCCCAAGTCAAGTCTGGTTTGCCTGGGATGGTAGCTGCTGAGTGATCTCCCTGTCCTTACCTCAACCCAAGAGGCTTTTATTATATTTTTCTCCCCCTTCTCCAGCTAAGGAGCAGGAGTGATGAGAGCAGCCTTGGTGGGCCCCTGGTGTCCAGCCAGGGTCAACCCACCACGAAGTACAACCAGAAGAGCCCGTTGGCTGTGAACCCACAGTGTGGGTGCAAATGGCCTGCAGAAAGCCAGAACAAAAGGTCCCACTACAACATCAAACACCCCAGGAAGGGTCTGCAGATGCAAGTGCTGGCCACTCAGGAGCAGCAGCAGCCAACATCAAATACTTGCAGTAGCAATAGCAAGAATAAGGAATTTATTCAGTAGCTACTGACTGGTTAGACCCCAAATTTGGCAAAAGAAGAACTGGCAGAGGGTTTCAGGAGTCAG
>BJBW01013788.1:10296-26534 GCA_004320125.1 Scolopax mira | reverse complement strand
TAAAGTGAATACAGATTTGTCATAGATCACAAATTGAATATGATAATGTGCTTAATTTCTTGAGAGAGATCAATCTATTTAAAAATTGCTAAGGAAAAAGTCCTTACTAACATATGTTATTCTCACCCTATTAATGGTGATCAATAGACTGAGCAAGAATGATCGAAAACAAGGGCCCACATTTTTTTTCTTGACAGTTATTTTCGGTCCATTGGGACTGCATGTGATTAGCAAGTCTGCACAAATTCATTAGCTGGCTCATTTCATCAGACACATTTTAAAGCTCATAAATAGATACTGTTCTCTATACCTGCTGTAAGAATTCTGAATTTTATTTTCACATTTCTATTCGAACTAAAATAATATAAATTATATTTCATAAGTGGGGTGGCTGCCAGGTGCCCACCAAGCTGCTCTCTCACTTCCCTTCCTCAACAGGACAGGGGGAGTAAAGAAGATGAAAAATTTGCCAGTCAAGATCTGTATGTTCATAAATCTAGAAATCTGTTCCCAAAAACATTTTAATGCACTGGCTGCTACAAACTAAACTGGAGAGAAAATTTCAATTCCTACAAGCTTCAAAAAAAAATAATCTATGATTGAGTAGAGGGGACAAACCTAAATTAATAGCCACCCATAAAGGAAAGGCCAACAAAATTAAGCTATTTTACTCCTCCTCCCCCCTTCCCACCCCTCAGCATCCAAACGATCAGCTTGTGCTTACTCCACATTAGAAAAACCACATATTTGCTTTTGTCTGATTTGCCATATGGAGGTTAAGGTTCAAAGAAATAATCAGAGATAATTGGGGCTGTTGCAGTGGAGGGAGGCATTAGGACATTTGTGCCAATCAAAACACTTTTTCTTTATGCAAAAGTACATCAGACTAATATATTGCTGTAGAGGACACTTATTTTTCCTTTAAGAAAAAAAAAAAATCATTAACATACTCATTTAGAAGCTCCCCTGTTTGCATTGCAGAAGCAGCTGGCAGCTTCACTCTGAATTGCCACCACGTATAGGATACACAGACAGGATATTATGATCCCTTTCTCAAATACATCAACCTTTGTTTTCCCCTCCACCATCTTCTGAAGAATCCTCAATTCTGTTTGGCTGTCTGCAGTCCTCTCCTTAACACCCTCCATCATCCTGATCAGAATTACATACTCTTTGAAAAGAGGATTTGGACACACAGTAATGGCAGATCATCTATTTCACACATTTGGAGATGTTTGTTTCATTTCAAAGAGCCACAAAGATGATTAAGGGCCTGGAGCATCAGAATTATAGCATCATTTAGCATTATTTGAAAGGGACACAGTATCTGATATTTTCCAAAGAGTTACAAATACTTACTTTGTATTAAAAGTACATTTCTATTTGTAGAAGATCCACAGCATGAGGTCCCAGCCAATACCTTACTTACGTACAAGAGTGATATTTATCGTAGCGGTCAAAGTCTTGATGACCTCTGATACATAGAAGAAGCAGTGTGAACACCTGGACAACCCAAATGCATGATTCTTCCCTAGAAGCAGGCATTAGAAAATTCTCAGCTGCAGAACTGCTTCCATTTGCAGTATTTACAGACTAATTTCTTCAGACACTTGTGCACTTAAGTTCCGTGATGGGAACTGAAAAGTAATATAGAAAAGCATACTTTTTTTTTTTTTCCAGACAACTGAATTCCTTCAAAATCTAGGTTTCCAGTTTTTTGTTTTTAAATCTATGCAGATTTATTAGTACTAGATCTATTAGTAGCCCAGGCAGCCTTTGTTCAATAAGCAACCCAAATACTAGCAAGATAAGAAATAGGAGTTATAAAAAGAAACTGCAATGCCCCAGTTCAAACATGAGCAAACACAACCTATGACCTCCTCAGTCTGGAATTTTGAACCTCAGTATCATCTTGGAAGACAAGAGAAGGGGAGACATATCCATGTCTCTATCTGCCAAGCAGTATTGACTTTGCTGCAGCTGAGTTGATTCACCAGTCACGTACTTTGCCAAGTTCATCTAGGACCACTGAAATCACACAAGTGACACTGGAGAGAGTGCTGGACTAAAGAGAGATGATGTCTCACTTACTTTGAATATGCCTCTGGCAGCAGAAACCCTCTGTATTGCAATTTGAAAGTCAAATTGCAGAGCTTAGCTAAAAGCAGCAGTTAATAACCTGCTCTTATTTCTGTTGTCACTGAATAGGCTAAGAGATAAAGATAAGTTTACAATGAAAAATACACCCTACCCAAACACATACCAAGCTTTCGTTACAGTCCTGCTTCAGAAAATCTAATACTTTTAATGCATACACCAAATACTGATAGAGATGGAGGATTAGTCTGGATACAGTCCTTGCTTGAGGAAAGAAGTTCTTAGGTCTAAATTTCACAATTTCTCTGAGCACCAATCAGTAGAGTGTTATCTGTTAATAGCTGTCAGAAGTTGTATGTTCAGACAAAAAAGAAACTAAAACGAATAATAACCTCAACAAAGTGTGCCTGAGCTGGCACCAGATTGGGGTAAAAGAGGACTGGAAGGAGCAGGCTAAGTCACAGCCTTGTTTCCTGGCCCCACAGGCACTGCTGGCCCTGCTGAGCATCACCACAGGGTGCTGGCAGAGACCACAGCGCCGGTGTGTGTGGCAGGAGGGGAAATGGCTTTGGGAAAGAGTGCTCAGCAGTAACTTAAACTAGCTGTTTTAGAAACAGATCAACCCTGTTTTCCTGCCCTTGTCTGGAATTTCATAGGTTTAGAGCTGCTGTGTAGAACTGCCACAAAGAAAACAAAAACGAAGCCCTGATCTGGAGTTACACTTGTCAGTGGAGAAGTGATGTGTAAAATACTTGACGCTTCTTGGCTACACAGCTGCAGTTCTCAGATGGTCCCTGTGGGAGTATTCCTTCCATCCTTGTCTTGTAACCCTTTGGTTTCATGCTGAAATGATCCCTCATTGACCGAAATTAGTTTTGCTAACCCAAAATACCTTTGGCATCTACAAAGCCCTTCGGCAGGAACCAGAGCTCTAGTCTCAGAATAGGTAATTTGGTTCCATGACTTGACTTGCTACTGAAATGGAAAATTCATCTTATGTTCTAGCACATTCCAAAACAAAACATTGCATCTCTTGCAGAATTACATACAGTAAATAGATCAGCATGACAATTCATAGCCCCAGTATAAAACCAACATCATCTGTCAGATGAGTCTAAAACACACCAACCTTTTGCTTATTTTACTTACACTACTTTCCCCACCCCTCCTCCCTCCATTTCCTCATACGCTACTGTAGAAACTTAGATCTTGCAATAAATTAGTTGCAGACTTCTAGGCAGGGAACTGGTTTTGTTAGCTCTGTTCTGAGGTGTCAATAGGTTGGTAGCACACAGGGAAAACTGATGAGTTTGGCACAGCTCTGCATCCATTAGTCAATGGTAAGGGACTTAAAATTTAAATGAGACCAGACAAGGGTATGCCAAGTTTTTCTTTGGGGTTATACTCCTAATGAAACTCAGCAGGCCAAACTGAACATTTGTTGCTTCTGGCATATAGGAATAGTTTGTTATGCAATCCTGCACTACAAAACACTTTCCAGTTTGTTTAATATACAGTAATGGGCTTTAAAGAGCAACACTCCGTATTTTAAGCTGACACTTAAGTAAATAAGTGACTAGAAGTTACAGCCAGGAAAGAAGAGTAATTGGCTAAGTTTGTTAAGATTTCTTATGTATCAGCAACTTTTCAGATTCGCAGAGATCTCCCAGTACTCTTCCAGAATTAAGAGCCTGTCCCTCTTTCAATTATTTATTGGTACAATGAACTCTAAGATGAAGACTCACCATATTCTCCTTTTATAGGGGGATGTCATATTTGAAGAAGTGATCAAAAATCCAAGCGAGGAAGTTAAGGTGGCCAGCAGACAGAATCAGAAGTTGCTATGAAGGAACAAGATCAGGGAAGGGCAGCAGCATGGATAGGACCTCACCAACAGAGCACAGTCCCACCAGGCTACAGCAGCAACAGGTCCCACTAATTACCCAGTCATCAGCAGGCAAAAGCAAGGTAAGAAGTCCCAAGTTTGACCCACAAAATGTAAACAAGACAACACCCCAACAAAGAGGGTTTAAAAGAAGTACACTTATAACAGAGCTCAGAGATTGATGGCCTGGGGCAGCGTTTAAATAGAGGTCTTGGGCCCATGGCAGCAGCTGTGTGGGTGAAGGTCCCAGGTGAGGCTTCTCACAGCAGTTGCAGCCTCTTCATGCACTTGGGGCCATGACACGAACCATCCATCTCCATTTACCAGGAGGATTCCTTGGGTTGTAGAATTACAGTTGTCCTGCTGAATAAAAGGTAAAAGAAAACTATTGCTTTAGACTGTTCAACTGGTACAATTAAACAATCAAACAGCCTCTGGCATCCTCTCAGAGACAGAATTATCCTAAAAAGGTAACTGAACATAAATACACCTTTATAAACATTAGCAACACCAGCTGGGATAATGACTGTGGAGAAAATACTTATTTCCCATTAGTAACAAGCAGAAAATGCAATTTCTAGTCTGCAAGAGACTTTGCACCAAGCAATTGTGGTGAGGAATAAAAGACAGTAATTCTTGAAAACATTTTGCCAGAAATTTTACAGTAAGTGTGTTTTTTGGCATCATTGTCTGTTTGATAGCAACTGTGTTAGGTATCCTTTCTGATTTATAAATAATTTAGTGAATTTATACATCTAGTAGTAGCTTCCTCATTTGATTGTAGAGGGTTTTATTTTTAATTTTTAGTCACTTCAGCTAAACATAAAGGTAGAGCCATCACTGTGGATGATAAAATGCACTAAATTAGGTGCCCTGGGGCTTATCTGGAAAAAAGAAAGAAGCTAATGTGTATTAAGAGAAAATTCAGACAGGTTGTTATGAAGTTGGCAAAATAAAGAATCTTAAGGTATTCCTGCACTAATGTTAGAAGCTTGGGAGAGCATCAGAAACTACTACAGATTTTCATGAATAAACATAATTATAATTGGATTGACAGAGACAATGTAGAACGAGCCTCATGACTTAAATGCTCCTGAGTGACACCCTGTACTCAAAACCCGGGCATGGCAGAACCACTATGGGAATGGCAGGACTAGTGTATTATGGGCTGGAACCATCCATACATTAAAGGTCATCCCTGAACACACATCCAGGGAACATGATCTGACTTCACACGAGTATTGATTCAGAGGCTTGTTTTTCTTCAGCATTTGTTAGTCTTCCACTTCCAGTAGCTCCGAATCATATAATTAACCCAGTATCAGTTTAGGAGCTCATGCTGAAATGCATGGGCTTCAAAAAGAACATGCTCAGGATTACCTGTATGTAATAATTGCTCCTGGTTTTTATATTAAAACCACTATGAAAAAATGCGTAAGAGAATCAGAAGTTTTGGTAACTTGGAACCTGGTAGCATCAGTGACAACAAAAACACTGAGGCTTCACAGTTGGTAGCTGTCCTCAAGTGAAAAAAAATGACAGTGAGGGAGAGAAGAGAGCTGTTACTAATGTTCATTAAAAGAAAGACATGAAGAATGTAGACATTTTGCATCCTACTTAACAGAAGTGCTTGGCTCATCTACATAACTGGCCAGCAGGACAGGATAAGCTGGGTGCTGGGGTATTTGGGTTATATTTGCAAATCGTGAGGACATTGGGAATATTGCTAGGGAGGAGGTCAGCAAAGGTCTTGGAGAAGACCAGAGTTCTGCAGTGGGTGGGTTATATGGACCAGGGACAATGTGGGATTATTGTAAGAGCATATGCATGACTAAGCCAGAAATCCAAAAACTTTTGAAATCTCATACCTAAACTGAAATAGCAAGAAGCTGTATCTTTAATAAGGTAACTTTTCTCCATTGAGCATTTTAGCTTTTGGATTTTAGTACATATATCTTTAGTATATATCTTTATCTATAAAAAACCTTTGATATAAATATGTTTTATGATTGAACTATGGAATGCATTCACAGGTACTTAAAGTTTTTAATTACACTGTGTTTTATATATCATCAGTGGTCTTCCATATGAGTTTCTATAGTAAAATATTTTAGAAATATCAGCTTTCCCCAAAACCTCTATAAAAGATCATAAATTCCATAAAAGCTTCTAAAATCTTACTATATATGTACACAACTACACAAAAAAAGCTACATAATCCATTTATTTTTGACTGCTGTTTGCTGTTAAAGCAATAGTTTCATGCAGGGGTGATGATTATTTCCTAAAATGTCCTCCATAATTAATTTAAATGAGGTAAATAGTTGTCCTTGTATTTTTCTGGCCTTTTAGAACCTCAAAAACCTGTTGCCAAATCAAATGCCTGACAATTTAAACAAGAGTAACAATAAACCAGTCTTGTTTCCTCCCAGTTTCTGTACTAAATTCAGTTTCAGTTCTTCATCAAACATTTTGAATACATTTGCATATAGACTAACCAGAAAAGACCAGATTACAACTTAACAGCACATTTTTATACTAGAGTCTCCTATGCCAAACGGAGAGCGCTTTTTCTAGGCTACAGCAAACAAAAAAAAAATCTAAAAGTAATGTGTAACTATAATACTGCTGTTGCTAGGACTGTTCTGCACGTCCCCTTTGACTTCTTTCTCCAGTTAAGATACACTATTAACGTACAAGGACATTCAAAATCATGAGTCAAAATCATGAGATCAGTCTACAAACAAGCTGAGATTATTTTTCTAAGTGTGGGGTTGTGGGTTTTTTTATTTTTCATCATTACATCATTTCTTAAAGTTTTCTCTTCAACCACAAAAATAAGAATCGTGTTGGGGGGGGCGGTGTGTTGTTGGGAGTTGTTTGGTTTTTTTTTTTTTAAAAAGAAAATCAAGATCACATAAGAATAGGTAAGTTTAAAAGCTTTGACAAAAGTACTTGAGACACATGTGAGACTCATGCAAAGGATGAACTTTTATACTGCCGTATAGTATTTTGCATAGAATTGTCAGCTAAATGGAAAAACAAAAAACCAAAAAAAACCAAACCAGCTGTAAAATACCAAGTGGAGCACATCCCACAAAGTTTCATGCACTTTCAGTTCCTGTAAACTATGTGATCTAGGGCTCTGGAGACTTGTGGCTGGCAGCACTGTGTCTCTGCTAGACCATGGAGACTGGCCTATGACCTCACAGGTGAAAATGGGGTGAGAAGCTTTTGCAAATCTATCTTTAGATGTTTCAGTCAGCTATCTGATTGCAGAGTATTTCCACCCAGCACCCAGAGGGTGGAAGACAGGGTAGCAGGGCTGGGTGTATGTTCCTGTAGCAGGCCCTGTCTGCTTGACACTGCTGTCTGCAGGGCAACAAACATCTACCCAGACTGTATGAATGCATCAGGTATCCCTTAAAACTCTTCACCAAGTGGTTTCCTGGAGCTGGGTATTCTGGGGACTTAGGTCTGTAACATCAAAGGCTGCATCTGAATGGAGGAGTTGGAAATACTCCCAAGGCTGGTAAAGAAAGAAGACATAAAACCAGACAGCTATGCATGTTGAACATATCACAACCTGCACCATCCAGTTTAGGCGTAAGCCAAGAAAGTCCCTCTTTTCCACATCTGAGATATTAATACAGGGTGTCCTTGAGGTAGATTCTCTAGTGTCTAATAACAGATGCACTTACTCTACCACCTTTCCTTTAATCAGGACACTGATAACATTTCCTTATTTTACTTGGCCATTTTCCAAGCCTTGTAGGAACACGTTTATTTTTAGAACCCCAGTCCTAAGTTAATTTGATTGGAATTAGCCAAAGGGCTCAAAGGTATTAATGGAAAGCAGTCAGAGAGCTAAACACGCATGTGTGCATGCATGCCTGCTCACACATACACATATGCGCCCACACACACAACTGTGTTATCTTACAAAAATCAGTCTGAAAATACAATTTATAACAACCCCTTCGTTGGTAATCTGCATGTTATACAACAGCAGATACATAAAATACAGCTGATTATTTATTTGATTTGGAAAACCTCCCCGTTGCTCGAGAAAACCCAAATTGAAATACAGCATTAAGCTTATATAGAGAAAAGAGATTATTTTTATAGTTTCAGCAAAATACTTTAACTATGTGCAAGTCTTGGCATAATGAAAGATTCCCTTTTTGTCAAGTAACATCATGGTGGTCTGCAATAAACACTAATATGATACAGCATGTCAGAGATCAAAGCCTCGTCCTAAAAGACACAGAATAACTCATGAAATCATAATTACTGTTTTGATTTAATCCAGGCAGTTTGTTTAACGCATTTTTTAAAGATGTGCAACATTTTGAAGTAAACAACTTTCTGAAAGCAAAACAGGAAATAATCAGGTTCCCTGTCCTTCCTCTTTTTACTTCATGGCACACCTATTTTTGATATTATATAAAAAGTACATATCCAACCTCCTAGTTCCCTCGTCACAGTTTTCCTTCAATAATACTGTCAGCTTTATCATATTGAAGTGGAAACAGATTTCTTTCCCATAGGTCTCCTGCTTCGTGCTTAGTACCATTTGAGTTATGCCATGATTAAACTGTGCAGTCTTTTAAGATGCAAAACTCAAACTTAGGGTTTTGCAGAATCAGGTCATGATTATACCATCGGTTTAACGTGATTAAATCCCGCTGATTAAATGCTGCTGCCAAACTTGCCTGCCTGTGCTCTCTCCAAAGCCTCACTGCTTGTCCCAGCACAAGGAAGATGATGGGAGTGAGCGACTGGGGAAACAGAGTGAATTTGTGTCAGGTTCCTGTGAGTGTGTAGCCACCACTGCGGGCCTTTTATTTGCAAGTTTTACTTACTTCTATGAAGCATTTCATACAACTGCAGTACTTTAAAAAAAGTGTCTTTTCCTTCTAATGGCTGTCATTTTTAACTAAACAACTTGCAGATATTCACTATGAAGAAAGCACATTTTATTAGTTTGACCATTGGATTTTAATGTGAAAACTGTCAACCCAATGTTAACACCTACACACTTCAGAGCTGATCTTAAGACAATTATGATCTGCGTAACAAACTGTATTTTCCCTTGTCCTACCCCAAATGCTTCTGAAGTCAGTGAAGAGCTAAAATCTACTGCTTGCTTAATAATCTAGAAATGCATAAAAACCGGGACCAAAAAGAAATTTGGGGTTGTGTCACTCACAATAGTAAGTATAATCGTACACATTAAAACTGAGACTATTGGAAAAAGGCCTACTCTGTGCCTAAAATTCTAAAAATTACTGTTGGCAATCACAGTCGTAGGCACACGCACCTGAACCAACAAAATGTTATCTTAAAACCAGCCCAACTCTGAAAATTAAATGTCATTCCTAATTGGAAAACAAATCACAAAGTGCCACTCAAACAATTTCATTCTGTATGTTTAAAAGATGTTTTTTTCACGTCCCTTTTGCAATCTTTTAATCAGCAGTTATGTATTTTACATACATGATGAGAATGTTAACTACAAAGGGAAAAAAAAAAGAAAATGTTCTGTGGAAATAAATAGATGTAATTTTGCTTTCCCTAGCTCCAGTGCAGCAAACCAATTTGTTTTAGATTTATTCCAATTCATTGTAATTTGTTCCACAATTGAACCTTCTCTGGACGTAATATAAAGATTTAAGAAGGAGTTTACAAAGCTGTGACAGCTTCTGTGTAACCAGCCCAGTCCTAGCTCTGTGCATCCCAATGAATTAACGGAATTCCACTCACAGCTCTTCCCTAAGGTAACACAAGAAAATTATTTTTCCTTAGTATCCCAGAAATAAATGTCCTCGGGGAACAAAGCTCTGTCTCTTTATAGTTATTTTTGGGTACAGAATGCTGAAGTGATAAAGAGGTCTTCTGAATTCTGGAAACCTCCAATTTTGGAGATGATTATTGATGACTTGTCCTTTGAAATATTAATCTGCCTGTGGAGCGCTGTTTGGAATAAAGCTACCCAGTCCCAAGCAATAAGCAGGAGTCAGAAGATGGCTAAATGTGTTTTGGTCACAATCCTACAGACACTTAAACATGATTGCTTTGGTTCTGTGTGTAGGGTGATTAGAAACGTTAGTCTGGTAGGGAAGTTAACAGATACAAATGTTTTCAAAAGCTTAAAACTTTAGGAGTAGAAATGGTGGAGGGTTTCGAATCAAGAGCATCTCAATCACAAACCAGAAATGTATCTTCTGTACTTCCCTGGTTTTCTAAGGTTTAGGATTCACATACGTAAGCAATTCTTTGCCAAGAGGAAGGACAAAAACTTGCTGTCCTAGAGCAGAGTCTTTCATCATCACATGGCTCAGTCAGACACATGACTCCACAGACGCTGGCTTTAGGTGAAACAACAAAACTAACCACAAGACCTGCTATAATAATGTACTGCAACATATATTGAAGAAATCTATTTAAAGCTATTTCATGTTTACTGAAAAGATATACAGTTTAAAGTTACAGAGCAGACATTTCCTTTCCCCATGAGTGAGAATGACTATCTATTAGATCTAGAAGTGCTTTGGTAGCTACCATCAGCCTCATCCCACAGCGCCTTTCCTCTTGGAGACAGAAACTCTTTGGCTTGAGGCAGAGGAAAAGATGGATGAAGCCGAGAAGCTTTCTCACTTCTGTAGGACCATGCCCTCCCCAGGTGCAAAGTAAAAGACATCAGCCCATGTTCATGCTCTTTTTTCATGAGAAAAAGAGGTATTTCTGTAAGGAAATGAGGTCCAATACCAGGTTGGATGGGGCTTTGAGCACCTTGGTCTAGTGGGAGGTTGGCATGGAAGGGAGGTTGGAACCTGATGATCTTTAAAGTCCCTCTAACCATTGTATGATTCTGGGAATGTGGAGATGTTGTCACACAGGGTCCTAGGAGCAGAAAGGAGGAATGAATACTCCCAGTATGAAAAAGGAGGAAAAGAAATAAAGACTATTGCAGAGTAAAGAACAACAAAAAAATAGCACTGGATGAGCAGAGAGAATACAGGTGGGTGAAGGTAAATACTGGGAGACTTTGTTATTTTCCAGTGGATGTAGCTGGGACTGTGATTTTCTTTTTCTCTTTTTTTTTTTTTTTTTTAAATAACTGTGCAATAAGTATATTATTCTAACCTGGTTTTGTTTCTTTCCCCTGATACGTTTTCTAACTGTGTGTTTATTGGGTTGCTCCAGAAAAGTGCAAGAAAAAATCTAATGCAGTTGATTTATGTTTTATAACTGGAAAATCCCTGTTTTAGCCTGGCTCTTTGTCACTGTCATCAGATAATTTGAAGCTTAAAATAGAGAACTAGCTACTGTTTGGGTTTTTACTCTGAAAACACTTGAAGATATTAAATAAGCTTTTAATTGCATCTTGTGTAGAGGAAGAACGTGACCTAGCTAATATTGTTCTTAACTGGCAAGTTTTTAACTGAATAGATGAATAAAAATTCAAAATAACATGTTAAAAGCAGTCACTTAGCAGATTTGGGCAGATTATCTTTTCTTTTCTCCTTTCCTTTTTCACCTCCAAAGCAATGGTGAGTTGAGAATAAATCAGGGGTTTTTTTCTGCCAGTTACATCTCAAAAGTGAAATGGTGATCCTGGTGGGAATCTAGCAAGAACAGGTTTGTAAAAGGCTGTTAGCCAATCTGCATAAATCCAAGATCTTTTATCAGTATGATGACTAAGCAGATCTGAATTTCAACTCAAAACTGCATTGCAGACTCCTGTGCATAGCTGCTTGAAGAAAATTTAGATTAGTCTGTGACTTCACAATCTCAACTTTGACTCCAGAGTAGTCTGGGTCAAGTGACATTTATATCCAGTGTTTCCAAATAAAATCTATGTGATTGTCTTGCTGGGTTAATGTGAAGATATAATTTGCCTGCAGCATCTGTACTGCTTGTACCACGAGGCATAAATAAACCTGAAGGACTGGATGCTCAGCGTAAAGAAAAAGTGATACCATTGTTAAACCCACTGACTTAAGCAGGAAGAGAAGGACAAAACATGCATTTTAGCTTTACAAATCCTTTTTCAAGTTGGCGTTTCCAGGGAGCTGTTTCAAGAGAGAATGGGAATTATCACGAAATTATGGAGAATTTCACTGTCCTACTTTAGGATATGTCTTTGTCGCAAGGATTAATGCTCAGGTATGTGAGTCACTCTGCAAAAGCCTATCTAAGATTATGCCTTTAGTGATCCTTCATGACCTTAGCTGTGTCGCTGATGTCCTCATGTCAGCAGCGGTGGCATATGTTGTTCCAATTCTTTCACAATAAACTGTGGAGGAACCTGTCTGTCTTTCTGGGAACTGGATGTAAATTGTGAGAACGGACAAGTGGTAATTAGTCCTCCTGGTTAAGCGAGGGAAGAACCCACACAGGAAAGTGGGGCTCCACCTCGCACCTCCCTGTCTAGGTGGCTCAGGCTGAGAGATGAGACATTCTTGTGTGTTAAGGGAACACATGAGTAGGGGTTGAAGTTAAGAGTGCAATGATCCTTAATTTAATCCTAAAGGATTTGCAGTGGGCTTGCAGAAGCTCTCCTACCTTGTAGAGGGAGTGTTACAATCAGAAATAAACATTTTTTCAAGAAGTAATGTTAAAAAAAATCTCGTGAAAAACTAGGGGTGAAAAACAGAATCTCAAAGATAAACCAAACACACCATAGAAACAGTTAGAACTATCAAACCTTTAGTCAAGGATGTATTTTGTATATAAAATCCACCCAGTTAAAAAGTCTTCATAGTGGCCTCTCTGACTGTGCATCTAACTATGAGGAAGAGGAGTGCCTGAGGAACAGGTTTTTCTAGTGAAGGAGGAACCTGATAGTCATCGTAATACACAAAAAGCAATTTGGGGTTGACATAGTACCAGTTTTTAAACCTCCTTCAGAGGAAAAACAACTGACTTGTGTTGTAAAGTGCATAGGGGAGAGTATTCTGGGTCTGTTTTTACCAAACCCAGGGGAAATGTCATCATTCAAACAAGCAATGATTGTTGTACTCGTCTGTATTGTCACCTTCCTAATGCATTACAAACACTATTTTATTTCAGGAGTTTGGATTTCCCGTGGCTCACTTCGATGATTGAATTAAATCTTTACATTTCGTAGAGGTTTTTTGCATCAGTTTTTGCTACAAAGAAACTGCTGTAAGTAGGAAGCAAAACAAATGACCAGAAGAATGAAGCCAATTTACAAAGTGACCTCGAAGGTCGAAGCAGTGAGAGCTTCAGCTCTGAGAGCATATACAATACTAATAAACGCTTTCACCCAGAGAGAAGATGCAAACGTTAGCAAAGCACAATGGAGAAAACGTATAATAAAGCCCTCCAGTATCCTCATAATTTTTGCCAACTCCCACGATTTTATTATAACTTACAATATTTAGCTTTTTTCTTACAGTTTGTGGAGCCACAACATGCAATGCAAGAATAAAGAAGCTTTAAAAAGAGCTCACAACCAGTTTTTGGTTGCAAAGCAGAGCCCAAAAATATGACTTGACTCCTTCTTATCAAGGTTCAGGAAAAAGGGAAAATGTAAACAACTTTTATTTCCAATCTCATGATTCTTAGAGCTTGGCTAATGGCTCTGAACACATGGACTGCTGGTAATGCAGACAGAATTGTTATTTAACTCATAGATATTCCATTCTTCTCATCTTCTCTCTCCTCCATCCACCCCCCATAAACAGATTAAGTATCTTAGAAAATTTGTTGATGATGGATTAGGGAGTTAGGACTCTGTGGAAAACATCACTTAACAAAAGATAAAGAAGAAAGTTTTAGAATCACTCCCTTCTGTTCAGCTTTTGGTTTTTACATATATTATTTCCTAACTAAAGGACCTCTCATATGATGTGTTAAATGCAGTACAGTTAGTTAGATTTCTCAGACTTCTCAGGATGATAACTTCATCTGGATTTCTGTAAAGACAACATTGATACCAATTTTCAGAATACAAATATGGTAAACAAAGCTCAATTTTTTAATGCATAGTGAAAAACTTTGTTTACTACTTGCCTTTCTTTTGCTAGCTGTCGGTCTTATTATGAGGGTATTTTCTACCAAAAATGTTTTAGACATAACCCGTTTTGTGTTCTCCGTGCCATTGAATGTCTTCATTTATCTTAAGTCACTGGCTAAGTTTAGTATCACCATAACACTTTATCATGGTATCAGTATCACTGTAATCACTATTAAAGCAGTTTGTAGCCTAAAAATTCAGCCCCAAACTTCGTCTGCTTCTGATATACACCTAATGCCTGGAAGGATAACCATGACATAATGACACAAACAAATTCTTCTTAACAGAAAAGTAAGCTGAGTCCACTGGGTCTCAATCACCAAACAAAACTAAAACTCATGCACACAAATTGTTTGCCATATGTTCCAAAAATGGCCATACGTATGCTCAAGAATACAGGAAAAGGAGGTACTTTTCAGACCTGTGGGCCCATCACTTAGGTTGATCTACCTGCCAGACACATTCAGTAGTTCAAATCTCCAAAGAGAAACCATCCAAACCCTTTTGCAACAGGTAGTTGTTGCCATCAGGTCAAGCATGAGTAAAGGCAATTACTCTAAAGAATAACAGAAATATCTTCAAACTGCAGAGAGGTTCCCATGACTCCTGACCCGCTTGCAAGGAGGGAACAGGATGGTGTTCCGCTCTGCAGAACAAAAGCTACGTCTGACAGTTTTATCTTCAAATCAGTGTATCATTCAGCTAAAGAATTGCATTGGTTGCTTCCAAAGGAATTTTAAGAATTGTGGTGGCTTTTCTAAACAGTTCTGTATCCTATCTTGTTCCCTTCTGTAGCAGCAGTGTGCAAATAGCATAAGAAGCCTTCTGTTTGTGTGCATTACTTTCACAGAAAATCCATGGCCAGAAGTTAAGCAGCTGATGGGTGACATCTGTGTTACAATTCCGAGATGACTCCAGTTGTGTCATTATAGACTTCTGAAAGAGACATCAGCATCATTGAGAGACTTTCCAATGCATTAATGTTTATCTTTATTCTAATATTTGCTTAGACAACTACGATTCAGCTGCTGAGGCAAACAGTGTCTGTCGTGGCTGGAGAGAGCTGTTTGAATAGTAGAAAGCCCACTGCAGTGAAGACATATATCCTGGCAAAAGCTTTAAAAGAAATTTCAGCCTCCGATAAGCAATTCTGAGAATATGAACATCGGGCAGATATTGCATCTTTATTGCAAAGGATGAAGCAGGAATTACACCTGATGCTTCTTCAGTAATTATTTATCTCATGGCCAACATTCAAATGGCCAACATATTATGTTGCTATGTAGATTTTTGGGGTCATCTGATCTTACTTGAAAAGTAATGGAATGCGACCATAAAGACAGAGAATTGTTTTTAAACAGTAAGACTTAACACTAGAAACATTTAATGTCTGCAAATTTTTCAGACCTCCTTGACCTCATCTTCTCCCCCCTCAAAAAAATGAATCCCAAGCTAAACAACCCTAGGCAACCATACTGCCAGCCTGAGCTATGAACAATTTAAATAACAAGAGAGCAAAACCCAGATTTTGGGTTACGTCGGCTGGTTATGGACAATCAGAGCTAATTTATAGTATACAGAAATCATTCTGTAAAAGATGTTTTCTAGACTATAAAGAAAGGTACAGAAGTTAAGGCTGATGAAGTTAGAAACAGCCTTGAAGCCATTCTAGCGAAACTGCTTAGTAAAGCAAAATTATCTGCTGTTCATTCAGTCCGTCCCTGCCCCAACCTTGTCTGTTGTTTCCCCATTTGTTAGTCTTCACTTTTTTTCTTGGATACACCCAGAGAACATACACTTTTGCTCTCCCAAGGTAGGTTACTGCTGCTTCAGAGGTTATCTTGATGGCAATTAGATCACAAATTTCATTCTTCATAAGCTGGTGAACTAGCAGTTATTTAGGCTGTGGGACAGCCTTCCTTTCAGGGCTAGAAAATAATTTGCTCTCTTTTGTGCTTCACTGCAAGTTGACACAGTTGCTCTTTTACTGCTAAATCTTGCCTGTCCCCCGTCTTCTGTGTGTGCTGCATCCTCCCCCTCACAACTATATTTTTGTCTCTGAGCCTGCCTCTTAACTTAGTGCACTCACTATGCTTCACTTTACAAAAATCTTCATAAACTTCTAGATGGAGAGCCTGCTGGTGCTATCCCTAACATATATATGGTTATAGTTGGAAGGGGCCTTAAAGATCATCAAGTTCCAACCCC
>BJBW01013788.1:0-10226 GCA_004320125.1 Scolopax mira | reverse complement strand
GGGCAACCTGTTCCAGTGTCTCACCACCCTCACAGGAATAAACTTCTTCCCAAGATCTAATCTAAATCCTCCTGTTCTATTTCAGATTTCCATAATTCAGTCATTTTCTATTTATCTAGTCATTTCTATTTCAGTCATCCATAATTTCAGCAGATACCTCCCACAGCTTCCAATGCAATGTGGATCTAGACCATCAGACAACTTTCTTTGGAAAGTATGTTGTTGGACTGCCACATCCCAAGCAGAAGTAGGAGCAAATTTAAATTCAAGTACAAAGTATTAATTGTGACTTCATCTTGCTATGAGATTTGCATGAGATTTGCTCTTCTTTTACATCTAAGCATACTTAGGATATATAGAGTTTTCAAAGGTGACTGCTTCTTTTGAAAACCTGAACATCCAAGGTAAAGAAATATGCTGTCAAGAGACAGTTTCTTTTGCCAGACCATCATCTTGCTTCGACCACTATCATTTATATATATTCATCGTGAGACTTTTACCTCCTGTTTACTCCTAACATTTTATAAACTGGGTAATTTAGTTTATCGGTGATACTGTGCCTTGCCCAGAGAATGTGTTTATGACTAAGTGACATGGCAAAGAGTAAGTGCTTTAAGTATTTTGATTCTATTTTCTGTGCAGCTAAGTATGTGTTGGTGTTTTTGCATAATTACACAAGTGATGATTTACTGAGCACTCTGCTATATTATGAGTCCCTTCAGGGTTTCCTCTACCACAGACCTGAGCACAGGGCATCATTTGGCTGAACTGAAGTGGGATGAAAGCCACGAATGGAGAACCACAGCTGTGTATCTGTATGACTGTCTTCCAAATAAGCCCCTACAGAATGCTGTAAATAAATATTAGGGGACCAATGGAATTGGTATTTCACAACTCCCGTTGCTCAATGTTTTTGAACAATTTTTTTTAATTTATCAAGATGGTGAAATACCATGTGCAAGACCACTGCATGGTTCTGTCGTTGTTAAACCTATTGTTTAAAATAGTTATTTGTGCTGTGAGACTTGAATTTTCTCTGAGGAATCAGCTTGGAGGAAAGAGTAATGCTAGCATAAAACATTCAAAAATACAGACTCAGAAGTACAAAGCTTACTAGATACCTTAAAAGATTAATATTTTTGATTATTTAGAAAGGGCAAAAAAAACCTATTCTGAACATCAAGGGTCTGCTTTTTTGAACAGGTGATCCACATGACTAACATCTGTGCCTCTGACAGGGGAAAAACAGTTGTATGAGTAAAACTGAAACTCAGTAATACTCACACATAAAACTAAGAAGTGGAAAACCTTGAAGTGCTAAGTATCCCTGGGAAAATTAGAGAACTTCTACAAAATCCACCGTCTTTAAAGGATGCCTAGTGCCCTTTGCATCTCTGCAAGAAAAGGGGGTTTGCTTTTACTTGGGGAGAAAAAAAAAGTGCGCTTAAAAAAGGTTGGATTTCTTCATATTATAATAGTAGTGTTGCTTCTCCTCCATCTTCATGGATAACCATTACTACTTCTTTGGTGTGTGTTTTTGGTTACTGGCAGAAAGAAATCCCACCTTGTTTCTAGTTTTCCTAATGCACCCAAGGTTAACTTTGTAACTTTAAAGTCTAGCTAAAAATCAAGAAAGCAAGCAAAAAACAAAAAAAACCCAACAAAACCCAATCAAACAAAAAAAACCCACTGAAAAAGTATTTAAAGGGAAACAAAGGGAAAAGGCAGGAATCCTTTCTGTGTACCCAAAAGCCAAGCTGTGGGGGTACGTGGCTGGCTGTTGGGGGGACATGGCTCCTGGTTCCTCAGGAGATGTGTTTCGCATCCACAATTTCCAGTGCTATTTAACAACTCTGTAGTTAACAGACTTACAGAGATTATGTCTTTTTCTTCACACCCGGAGCAAGGAAAGACACGCAGCACCATGTAGGTTACTTGGTGGATGCTCGGGTCAGAAATTAAAACAAATAAATATTTCCTTTAGCGTTCTCAGGCCGGCTGCCCGGCGCCGAAAACCTCAGACAGAAGGCACCCCAGCGCCTCAAGGGAGTCGGGCGCAAAAAAAACCCCTCAAAAACCCACAGCCGATTGGCTCTGAAAACAACATTTCAAGTTCTGCTGCCTTCAACTTCTCCCTCCGGGCCGCGCAGCGCCTCAGGGCCGCTGACAGGGCGGGACGGGCCTCGGCCCTCACCCCCCGACCATAACCCGACCGCGGGGCCTCGGCGCCTTCCCGACCACCGGACCCTGGCAGGCGGGCGGCCGGTGCTAACGATGGTCCCCCTGGCCCAGGTAGGCAGAGGTTAGGTCCGGGCGGGCCGCGGCGGGGCGGGGAGAGGCGTGAGCCGGCCCCGGCAGGGGCGGCCCCGCGTCCCGCAGCCCCAATGGGCGACCGCGCCGGGCGGGGAGCGGCGGCGGCGGTGGCACGTAGCTTCCCCAAGATGGCGGCCTCTCCCGAGCCAGTTGCGAGGGCGGCTGCGGGGCTGGGGGCGGCGGGCGGCCGCTGAGGGAGGCGGCAGGGGGCTGGCGGCTCTCGCCTCACCTCGCCTCGTCTCGCCTCCCCGCAGGGTTGGGGAGGGGAAGCTTTCCGTGCGGCCGCCGAGGCTTCACCATGCTGCGGGGCTAGAGCCGCCGAGGCGCCGCAGCGCAGCGGGGTAATAATGTTAGCAGAGGTAAGAGCCCCGCCGCGGCCGGCGGGGTGCGGGAGGGGAGCGGAGGGGAGGGAGCGGCTCTCCGTGCGCCCCGGGGGGCGGCTGCGAGGAGGTTGTGCCACCCGTCGGGGCCTCCGAGCCGCTGAGGTAGCGGGCAGCCTGCCCCCTTGGCCGGGGAGGGCAGTGCCGGGCCCCTCTTATCACCCCTCCCTCCTCCCTGGGCCGGGCTCCGTTTCCCCGGTACGGCAGGGCGGGCTGGGCCCGGGAACGGAGACACTCCAGCCGCTGTGGCGGAGCTCGGCCCGGTTGTACCTGCTCCGTGCGGTAGCCAGCCGGGGCGGGCCCGCCAGCCGCCCGGAGAGGGGCCGCGGGGCTGCTTCTCCGCGGCCGGCCCCGGTTGTGGGGGAGCGCACCTGGTGAGGAGGGGGCCTCCCGCCGCCCTAGGCCTCGGCGGAGCGATGTCCCTACCCGGGCCCCGAACGCCGGCTCCCACTTCAGCCTCTCCGGCCTCCTCCCTTGCGGTAGCTCTGACAGGGCTCCCTGTTCGCTTTCCTCTTAAAACGGGCTTAAACCCAACAGTGTTGCTGACGCAGGAGTTTGTGGTTGCAGGTAACTGGTAGAAGTTGGCCGCCTTGGTTTGCCGCTCCCTGGTAGGGGGATTCTGGCCCAAAGCAGCTGGAGAGCGGAGCCCTGAGGCAAGCAGGTTCTGGCGGACCAGTGTGGGCCAGAAATGGCTTCTGTGCCCAAAGGTGCTCTCAAGAGGGGGCCTGGCTGGCTGTTCTAGTTGCTGGAAGTGAGACTTTCCCCCGTACTCAGTTTCTCTCTACAAAGACCGATTGATTTTCTATTTTTACTATCTCAGTGGAGTGTCTGGCATAGAGATACTTCTCCAACACGGTTGCGTTACCTGCGTTTTACAATTTGTCATTTTTATCCTGCACTAAAGGTTATTTGCCCAAAACTAAACTGCCTTAAGTCTTGAATAGTGAAAGCTTGCTTCCTAACAATTTGTCTTTCCTTTGCTGAATGATAGCTTAAAAAAGTATCCTGAAGCTTTCAATTTGCATAGGTTCGAAGTTCCATGGCTTTGGGAAAACGGCTCTGTGGTGCTATGAGCTCTCAGATTTCTCAGGGAGGGTAAAATTTGCCGAGTGAGTTAAACCTGTAAAAATACTTGACCTGTTTTTTGCATGAAGGGTATTTGGGGGGCCATCAGGGTTGATAATTTCCATTAAATAGGGTTGGTGAGCATGATGTGTAAGCATTAGCCGTAGTAATTTAGATTATTTTAAGGGTGGCATAGAACGTTCTGGGTTGGTGCCTCATACTGGACTGCTTGTTCTGTTTGATGATGGCTGTGTGTGCCTATCCAAGACACTTAGTAGTTCTGGAATTGAATTTTTTTTTTTTTTTTCTGAAAGTGCTGGTGTAGCACTGTGAATGGTACTTGCTCCATTGGCTTTTTGAGGTAAAACCAAGTGCTTCTGTGTGTGTGGACCAGTTAGGATACTTAACCTTGGTGTCTAGAGGACTGGGTGCTGATGTACTTTACTTCTAGTTCCTGTTTATAAAATATCTGTAGACAAGATGTTTCAGGGTGAAGTATTCCAGGCTTGGTCTCTGCCAAGGAGCTGACCTTAAATTTTGGAGGGGTCTCGCAAAGTTGTAGGCTTTGCTTGTCTGCCTGAAAAGCAGTTGTGGGAAGTTCTTCTAAAAACCAGACAGCTCTTGGCTGTCAGAGGACCCACCTGGCATGCGAACTAAAAAGAGTGCTTTCAAGTGTGCTTTTTTGGGGTGTTCTAATGGTGACCTGTTGGCTGAAACACCTTGTGAAAACTGATTGCACCTATGAACCCTTTCCACACTTTGCAGAAAGATTATGTTTGCTTTGAGCCTACTGATCCATGTGTAGTATTCTATAAACACCTGAATCTCGCTTTTTTTTTTTTAAATTTTATTTGTGTGTTTAAAATTGAGTTGAAATGTATGGCAGAATCAGAATAGGGCAATAGTTGAAACTGCACGTGTCTGTAGGCTGCCTAAATTTATCTTAATAACTGAAGGAGTGGGAACACTCAACAGCTAGTAAGTCTGTTGTTTTCTTTCCCTCTCTCAAAGTAACAATTTTATTTAAGAACATATAGTGAAATGAGAGAAAAAAATTGCTGGGTATTTGTGGATTTATGTAGTTTGCTCCTGTCTAGAATAGCCAAGATCACTGTCTTTTTTTTTTAAACCATTAAAAATTTAGAAACATTCTCTCCACTGTAACTTAGTTTTAGAATTTAACAATGCTGACAATATTATTCTTAAGTGAAAGGTAGAATCTGGTTCTACGTGTATTGTTCTTATGCAGTTAAATCATAACTTGCAGCTTCTGAGGATCAGTTTCCTAAATCCTTTGACTGTACCCATATATGCAGACCCCAGCAGATTCAGTCCACTTTTGTGTGGATGCAGTCAGGATTAGGACCTTGTAATCAGTAATTTCAGGGGAAGATCGCACTTCCCGTCAGGAAAAAATACCCTGCGGTTTTTATTTGGCCCTTACGACAGGCTGTCTTATTTTAGTTGCATCAGAAATCATGGTTGCTGGGTGCCAAGAACGTATAATTATTTACCAAATTAGCAAACACTATTCTCCAATTTTTCATCATCTTGGTTATCAGAACTTTCTTCTGCAGCCAGGTTGAATCCGTTCTGTCTGCCTGTGTTGGGAGTCCTGCTGCAGTGAGCGTTTCCTTACTCTTGGGTTGGCCTTTCTGTGTCTTTTCACTTGTTCCTCTTTTCTTATTCATCAGGCGTCTCATTTGCCTTTCAAGACCCGACTAAATGTTTCAGCACTTTCTCTTCTGGTGAGGCCACCATGGACACAAGTTGCCATGGTCCATCTCTTGTGTTTTCAGACACCTGCCTTTGCCCTTCTCAACTCTTGGGGGGAACAACTGTCCTGCCCTGACCACAGCGGGGCAGCTGGTGTTTTACAGCTCTTGCTGGTCAGTACAGTCTTAAATTCTGATGGGAGCAAACATTAATTAGGATTTTGTTGGGACTTAGTTTCCAAGAAGTTTTAGAGTGTCTCTGAAATTGATGGCCTGTGCTGTGTCAGCATTTGCAGCCTGTATTGCTTCTAAAGAAGGCACTTTTTCTAAAGTGAGGGGTAGGCTTCTTTTTCCAATTTTTTCCCTCGCTTGCTCATTAAACTGCTTTGAGATGCTTAGTGAGACCTTCCTTCTGAATTTATCAGCAGCTGAATTTTTGACAACTTAATTCTTGGCTTAGCAAAAGTACTTTGTAATGCTAGTGACAGTTGAGAAGGTTTTAAAAATTTGACAAAGTAGGAAAACTTTTTCTTTCCGCTTGCCCAAAACTAAATATGTGCCATACAAAATGAGCCTTGACATGTTGGTATTTCTTGTTATTGCATCCGGTTAAGATAATTCACTAACTATATGTGGTATTTCCTTTTTATTAAGCAGCCTACTTTTTAATTTTTTTTCGTATTGAGAGATGTTTAACAACAATAAAAAAAAATTGTTAAACTTCGATAACTACTGACCATTGAGAACTGTTTTAGGTGCAAACCCCAGCAAATCAGCTTGATTTTTTTAAGAATAAAGACTGATTCAGCAGCTTGTTTTAACTTGCTTTAGAATAATAATGAATTAGCCTTACTGAAACAGTAGCACATTGTAATGTATATGTTAGTCCAGCTTTGAAAGATGCAGGACACAGTTAGCTGCTTGGTATGCTATAGCATTGTTAATTTGTAATGTTACTTGATAAGTGGCTGTGGAAGGTTGCTCTGATGCTTCGTGTGACTGAACTATGTTTTGTGAGTAGAGACAGCTTCAAGTGTGTAGACAATTAGCCAGGGTGTGGAAAACAACTTATTTTCTGTCCTTCTGTGGAGCTTGTATGCTGAGGCTTTGCTTTGGTGCCAGTGTTTTGCCAGATGAGAACTATCTGGAGGATCTGTGGCAGGCCCTTGGGAGGTGAAAAGCCTCTTTTTCTCCTTCAATATATTCTGTAAATGAAGTCCATGCTATCACTGGTCTGCGTTGTGTTTCTGATTGTTGCTGTGACAGCTCTCTTAATAACTCCATATTCTGTGGCGTGTAAGTCAAAATTATGTGAGGAATGAAAAAATTAGGAAAACTAACCTTTTACAAAGAGCAGATATCGTATGTTTCTAATATTTGTTTTTATATATTCCACTATTAGTGTGGACTAGTGTCTAAACACTTTTTCTTAGAATGTGCAGTTTTGCCTGAACTGCTGAGGCTGAATGTGAAGTTCTGCAATGACTCTAAAATTTAGTCAGTCTGAACCATTCCCCAAAATAGTGTGGAAGAAGAAGAAAAGCGTAAAGTTCCTCAGTTCAATAAAAATAGTAATGGGTCGTCTGGTTAGATAGCTGAAGGAGCTCAAATGTTGGTTTCCTCTGTCTGGTTGCACTCTAGGGAATTATCTCTGTTTTAAATATGTTTGTCCCTTTCTCCCCACCCTTACGAAGATGACAAAGCATTTGAACCAGCATTAGGAGAGTTGCTATTGTTAGAAACAAGAAACCGCTGGTGTTGTATGGCAGTGCTTAAAGAATTACTGTTTTGAAGTCCCATTAGCACTTTTCACCGTTGTTTCCAAGGCTGGAATAATAGAAAAATCAATTGCAGTTGGCACTTAAAGTTACATGGGAGAGAAACTTCAAGAAGTACAAGGCATCGTGATCTTGGGCTTAATTGGTTGTTCTCTCCCCTCATTACCCCAATAAGTAACATCCGATTTCTGAATTGAAAAAAAAGAGATATTTCATGATGTAAAACTACTGAAATGTTTTAACAAGAGCGCTGTAACCTTTTTATTTAGTATTACACCTTTAAATGATGATTATGGAATTGTGAAGATACATATGAAGTGAAATAGGTGCTTATTTTTAATGCAATTAGATAAGTGTGTTCAGCTAGGGGACTCCTTTTATAACTGCCCTTTATTTTGGGGAAAAAGGTTAATTTCTACCCTATCAGAATGTGGGAATGCCTGTTAAAGATTTTATTCTTGCTCTGAAGAAGTGGCTGTAAAATCCTCAGCGAGTGGAAGTGGATTTCTGAAGAAGTTACGGTGATGGTTGGCTTTCTGTTTTCAGCATGGAAGGGGGCGTGATCTCAGTGTTGCAGTTAAAACATCACGAGTCAAATGTATTCTTTTAGTTTAACATGGCTTTTTACAAACATCTAAGAAGCTCTACAAATGTTTAGCTAGTTTAGAAATGGGATTCTCTGAAAATCCAGGGATTTCCCAGAGCAGAATACAGAGTTTGACCATAGTGGTTAGTTCAGTAAGTAGTTTATTTTAATGCTATTTCACCAGTGGGCCTTAAACTTCTGGAGTCCTGCTGCTCTACATATTTTCTTGGACAGTCAGTACAAGATCTATGAAGACCAATTTGATTTGAAGCTCACCAGTTAGTCAGTCCACTACTTGCTTGCTTTCTGTTGAGTCCCATCCTGTATCAGGTGGCCTGTATGATGTCCTTTCTGTGACTTGACTAGGTTAGAAGAAATTTTGATAATCAGAAATACTAAATATCAAAACCTGCTTTTTATTTCACAGTTAGAAATGGCACTGTATTTATTCAAATGAGGGCTAATAGGGCCTCATTAAAACTTCATAGGTACCTCTTGTCTACATCATCATCAAAATGCTTTATTCAGTATCCCATTTCAGTTTTGGGTAGGAAGATGAGTTCTATGCGTTTTTTTTCCAAGAATTTTCATTAATTTGGGGGCTTCCTTTGAAGAGTATTAGCTTCTTAAATGCCTCTTTACTTCTGTTACAGTGTGATTTTTATTTTTTATGTCTGTTCCTCTGCCTTTTGTCCCTTAATCCCATGCTTCTGGGAGGAATGAGGTGATCCGGGTTCTATTTTAATCAAACCTGTTTGTTTCAGAATGCTACTATTTCATAAATATTGCTATTTTAAGATCACATATTCAGTATATTTTTGCAATTCTAAGAAATAACTACTCGGTGCTCCTGCTGGTGCCGTGTAGGTTGGGTTGTCCCTTGTGATGTAAGGGAAAGAACTTGAGGAGGAAGTTTGAATTGCTACATATCCTGTAGGATGCTCTGCTTTTCCACTCTGTCCTGTCAGACAAAGCCAAGTAGAAAATACTTGAGAAATTCACTGTGAAATTCTTGCTGCAGCTGATGATGAAACAGAGCCTCAGATGTGGGGTAATTTCTCTCGTAGCTCTCAATTGGTACCAAAAACCATGGGAAAGAATGTACCTGATGTTCACAGTCATCCTGTATTCAGCATTTACCATTCCAGAAGCTGGAACTGTAGAAAGAGTGACTGCTTTAAAGTTTTGTTGATCATCAAAATAAGGAATTATTTGACTTAGAGACGTGATGAAGCCTTGCTTGTTGCCGTGCTCCTGTTCTAACAAGTGGTGCAAACTGAGGAGAGATGCCTCTAAATCTTGAGTCCTATCTTCTGTGGGAGGCCTGGCACCTCCCCACTTAAACCTTGACATTCTGTGTCTTTTTTAATGACTCAAAACTTTGGTTTATTTCACTTTTCCCAGGTGTTGTAGTATTTCATAAAATTGTGTCACCCAACTTTTCTGAAGCATAGGTAATAATTTTTGTGATATCTTGAAAATAAAAGTAATAATGATGTGTGTTCCTTATCCACTGAAGGAAGTATTTGTGCTTGAAATTGCATCTGTATTTTGGTGTGCAATTTTTTAAAAGGCTTTTTTCCCCCCAGCCTTCTGGAGAGGTCTGAGGGTGGGAATGCAGGAGAAGTTGCCAAGTCAACAGCTGCATGGCCCAGTGCAAGGGAAGTGCATAGTGCTTTCTTGCATTTCTTTCTGTTTAGATCTAAAGTGAATCAATATCTAAAATAACTCCTGTCCATTCCAACAGGGAATGTCATCGTTCCTTCTGTGACTTCTGAATGCATCTGTGCCTCCAGAAAAAGTTACATGAGTAAAGTTAGTCAGCTCCACTTCTTGAGTTAGTTTACTTTTTTGTTGTTGATGTTCTTGCTCAAGTGGCAGTGATTGAGGATTTTAGATATCTTCTGTAAACTTGCCCTGTGAGCTGGATACTCAAATGACTTTGTTTTGTCTATAATTAGTTTCAGTCTATAGTCCTGAAGTATCAGTGGCAATAATTAACCCACCATTTCTATGGTATCTTCTCCCCTTCATCCCCTCCAGATTCATTGAAATTTGTTGGAAATATTCCATGCCCTGATGTCTGAGAATCAAGTGTTCCACCAAGTTCATAGAACTGTCTCTCTGTGTAAACCTTATTTGCAGATGTCCATGCTTGCTTTCCCTCTTCAGCATCACAGTGGACAGGAGGTAGTATATGTGTCTGTGAGATCATGGAATGGTTAAGAGTTGTAAGGCCTTCAAAGATCATCAAGTTCCAACCCCCTGCCCTGGGCAGGGACACCTCCCACCAGACCAGGTTGCTCCAAGCCCCATCCAGCCTGGCCTTGAACCCCTTCAGGGATGGGGCAGCCACAGCTTCTCTGGGCAACCTCTTCCAGTGTCTTAC
>BJBW01013787.1:5071-16614 GCA_004320125.1 Scolopax mira | reverse complement strand
GCTGGAATCCAGTTCCCATCGGTTGCTGAGTCCAGTCTGGGACTTCCCCAGTGCCTGCCGGTGACGGGACTGTCACCCTGGGAGCTTGATACGGTTTTGTATATATTGTATCCATTTCATTATTTTCTTCTTTTTATTTTAATTTTAATTCTTCATTAAAGTAGTTTAGTTCATTCTAAACCTCTGTATCTCCTTATCTCTTCCTCTCCTCTCATTTGGGGGGGAAGGGGGGGAAGGGCCATCTGTCGGTCCGGTTGTAGTGATTTCAGTTAAAACCATGACAGTTCTTTAAACAGACTATCCTTGACCAATGTTCAGAACTCTCATTGCTAACAGAAACCACAGAACTATTGGATGGCTGTGAAGGTCTCAAACTGATGCTTAGTTATCACAGCTATCAACATTTTAGACCTGTTTCAATAAATACGTTGCTTTCATCACTTCAGTTAAAAGAACAGGGAAGTGCAACTTTCATGACCATAAAATGGGGAAAAAAAAATTGAGAGGTGAACAAAGAGATCAGAGCCCTGTCAAAATTTCTGTAGTCTGTGAACACTACAGATTTCAACACTGTCTGTAGGTGTGTTGGGTGCTTTGCACCCATCAAACATGAAGCTAAACATAATAACCACGTGTTAGAGTTCAATGGGTAAAAATAACAGCACTATTAGTTGAAGAAGTGAATTCATTATGATGTCTAATTTGGGAACTTTTTGAACACTGGGAGTTTGCAAATTGCATCTTTATTGGGTTCTTATCCTCTATAGGAAAGAGTAAGAAAGAAAAGAGGATGGAGGAGACAATACAAAGTATGCAAAAGAGCCTTCAAGAGAAAAGATCCCAGGCTATGTTTTTAAAACCTGATCTTTCTTCTATAAGTGGTTCCATTCCCTGTGTCTGTGCGGGACCTATATCTGTGTGCATGTGCATATGGGTCGACAAAGAGACGTGTAAATACCTCAGTGATCTTTTATATTTAAATTTTTGAAATTCCGTGTTTTCACTAAAAATCTGCATAACCACTGTGGCAATTCTGAGGCTGCACTAAGAGATAAAATTGCTAATACAAGTGAGATCTCACTGTTCTAATTTTCTAGAGCTAGAAAGCCTCTGTAGGGGCACAGAACCTAGTACTTCAGACAAAATCAAATATCCATATGAAAAAGAATTACATTGAGGTGCAAAAATTGAAAATTCGGTAGCATCCTACTTCAGTTTATAAATTAAAAGATACAAACACCTTTCCAATTTCCCCCAACTTGTGTGAAAATACATTTTTTGAATCACACAACTATGGTAGACCATACTATGGTCTATTAATGCAGCAGCAAATACTAGACCATGATGATGGTCATCTCTAGACTTTGCATAAAGCTGACATTCAAGCTACTCACCTAAATTATTACAAAAAGATTCACGGGCAAAGCATGAAGACCTACTGATCCAAAGCATGAAGACAAATACCTTTCAGTTTTTCAGTGGTGATTGGGAAAGAGGTATTTTTATTACTTTTCTTGTATCATACTCAAAGTCCATTCACAGAAAAGAAAATAAGTAAATCGCTGGAGATGGAAAATCAGCAGTAAGTTGTGAGAAATATTTTCCAAACAATGCTGCATTTGTCAAAACTTCATTGAAAGATTACTGCAATATATTGCTTCTCTAAGGCCATGCATTTCATTTTTGGCTTTTACATTATAGCATAAATCACAACCTGGCATATAAAAGTTGAAGTAAAAATAACCATCTGAAACGAAATATTTCCATAAAAGGGTGGGGGGTTTTGTATTAAGTAAAAGTTTAATATTGTATTTTTATATTTTTTAAAGGCTATTGATACGTTTTGTGGTGGTAAAAACAATTTTCAGGGAGTTGGGAGTCCATGTTTTCTTTTGTGTCAGTGATGAGAAAAAATGACAGAAAGCTCTGCACAGCTGAGGATCATTCACAGGGGGAAAGAAGTCCCATAGAACAGTCTATATGCCAGAGAGATAATGTGCCAGGATACCACTAAAAAGAGGAAGATGGATGAATTTCTCTCCTCTCCTGTTCAGAGGGTCTTTCATTCATTTTTCTAGGGACAAAGAGTAAGATGAGAGCAGAATTTTTTAATTACCAGTAAGATTAAATGAGCTGTAAAGATGAGAGAGGAAACAGACTGCAGTCCTAGTTTCTGTCCAAATCTCACAGCTTTTGGAGCAGCTGCTATAACTCTTACAAGTTTATCAGAAGTCTCCTGTTATTTGCAGATTTCCTTGAAGAGCTGGTGGCTGATATCAAGAGATTGTGTGTGAATTTCCACAGGTTTTTTTCCTTTTTTTTTTTTTTTTTCCTAATGAAAAACCATGTTTCCATCCCTCCTGACTCTGGAGAGAAGCTTGCAGATATGAAGTGAGTGCAAACACACAGAGCCTCTGCACAAAGGCTTCTAAACCAGAAGGAAAACAAAAAAAACAAAACAAAACAAAAAAAACCCTAAACAATAACCCCAGATGACTATATATATTTTCTACCCTCTCCTGTGGTTTTGGGACTCAGATGGTGGATGGCCTTGGGCCAGTAGTATTGCTGTTGCAGGCTAAGTCTGAACCCCACACCTCAACCCTGCTCCCATATGACTAATTCCATTTGTTCTCTTGTCCAAACTACACATTTTCCCTCTGATTTCCAGCATTCAAAGATGTGTTGCAAAACTGGAAATGTGCTTGCTGTGATACGCTCACCAGGCTGTTACCCATGTGATTAACAAAATAACTCGCATCAGGGGCTGCTTGAGTGGACGCTCATGAGATGAGAAAATTTGCTTTGTTAAAATAAATGGAGAAAGAGCAAAAATAAAGCACCTCATTTAACTTACCTGCATTAAACTGCGAGAAACTCAAAAGGTGGAAGGGAGAAGTGGCAAGGCCAAAGGAGAACACAAGCAGCAAGAGACACTAAAGCTCTGGCAGGACTTTCTGCTAACACGAAGTGGTTGTGGAGTCTACTTTTCTCCTTTTTCTGACCACACAGGGGACAGAGTCCATCAAGAGGAGCAACTGCAACAGAAGCACATCAAAAACCGATTACCTTTGATTTTGTAGGATTTGGGTCAATGATTCATCATATCTGAGGGAGGTAAAGCATCATTTCTGTACAGCCACATGCTTCAGTTAAAATTGATGGCCCTTCTCCTGGGAGTAGACATCTCACAGAAGCCAACACAGAGATGTTGCTTGATAAGGAGGAAGAGATTTTTCCATTTGTCTTTTGGGTTCTTTGGAAAGAAGTGTTTCTCTCCTAAGACCACTGGATATTTGTTATCGTTCATTCCACCAAAAAGTAAAATATTTTAAAAGGTGCTTCAACACTTGTAATGTTCCAATGAGCAAAGTATATTGGCTGTAGGTTATATTGGGAATGTTGGTGGATGGGAAGCTCAACATGAGCCAGCAATGTGTGCTCACAGCCCAGAAAGCCCCCCGCATCCTGGGCTGCATCAAAAGAAGTGTGGTCAGCAGGGTGAGGGATACTGCCCCTCTGCTCTGCTCTGGGGAGACCTCACCTGTAGTGCTGCATCCACCCCTGGGGCCACCAAACTCAGAAGGACACTGCTGTGGGTGTCAAGCTGAGAGAGTTGGGGATGTCCAGCCTGAAGAAGAAAAGACTCCAGGGAAACCTTACAGAAGCTTTTCCAATATCTGAAGGGCACCTACAAGGAAGCTGGAGAGGAACTTTCTGCAAGGGCATATAGTGATAGGATGAGGGGTAATGACCTCAAACTGGAAGAGGGTAGATTTAGATTACATAACAGAAATAAACTTTTTACAGTGAGGGTGGTGAGACACTGGCTCAGTTTGCCCAGAGAAGCTGTGGACAACACATCCAGGGTTCAAATTCAGGCTGGATGGGGTTTGAGTGACCTGCTCTAGTGGGAGGTGTCCCTGCCCAGGGCAGGAACATTGGAACTTGGTGATCTTTAAGGTCCCTTCAAACCCAACAAATTCTATGTTAAGTCCCATTCCCCTCTTAGCCTGATGGGGAAACACATCAGCTGGAAAATCTGCCTCTCCTCACCCTTCACCTTTCCACATATTTTAATAACGTCACCACCTGCCACAATTTCTACTCTTTAGCACCGTTATCTTCACATGCCATCTTTCACAAAGATCTGCATTTGCATATTCCTAACATTACTTGTATTTTACAGAACTAATCTGTTTTGTGCCACTCTTTGGTCTCAAGCTTTTCTTACTTTTTATATAACACAAAGTATAAGGAGGATGTTGTGCTAGAAAATCTGGCAGGACCAGCACTGCTTACTTTCTTGTAGCTTCAGTAATTTGCTCAATTTTATTGCATGAACCAAACAAAAATCTGAACAATGCAGCTCAAGTGCTATAAGCAATCTGTAAATTTAGGATGGCCAAAAGCAAAATTTAAATTGGACAAGAGAATATCTGAGCTCGAACTCTGCTCTTTCTGCATATCCTCACTAGTGAAGCTTGATTAAGGAATGTTAATGTTATGAAAAGATGAAAGAAGACAGAACTGAACTAAATTGAGGTATTTTTCAAAGTAAAAAAAATATTTGTGAAACAGCTTTCTATTATTTGTTCATTTCTGTTAGCTGGCCATTGATCTGGGACTTAAATCCTGAAAACATTCTTTTATCCCCTGGTTCTGATTCAGACCCAGAGAAGAAGCCATCTCCATATTTTTATATTACTTCTGTGTTGTGGCCAGGGTGAGAACAGAAACTTAATAATATGTTTCAAACACCTTGACTTCTTGGAAGGCTTTCAAGTCCTTCAAAACAAAACTAGCTTCCTGCTCTCATTTCACATGGGTCACAGTGCTCAGCATCCTCAGATTTATGGAGATAGTAAAATATTGCTGCAAACCTTATCTTCTGCTCTACTCTTTTGACCACATCATTTTTTCCCTATGGCCTCCTGCTTTGGCCCCCCTTTTCAAACAATAGTTTTCTTTCCCACTTTTAAAGTGTTCTACAGACTTGGGAAGTTGCATCTTGATCTCAGCCCCTCAAGCCATTTCCCTGTGTACCACTCCAACAAATTATTTCACATTTTCTCCCAGACCATACTCCTCACAATTGCAAGGAACTCCCAGCAGGATTTATGTTCCCACTTCCAGAAATGAGGTGGGGGGACAGAGAGGCTGGAACACCTCTCCTATGAGGACTGAGAGTGTTGGGGTTGTTCAGTCTGGAGATGAGAAGGCTCCGGGGAGAATTTAGAGACCTTTCCAGCCCCTAAAGGGGGCCTACAGGAGAGTCTTGATCAGGGAGTGGAGTGATAGGACAAAGGTAATGGTTTAAAACTGAAAGAGGGGAGAATTAGATTTTGATAAGGAAGAAATTCTTTGCTGTGTGGATGGTGAGACACTGGCCCAGGTTGCCCAGAGAAGCTGTGGTTGCCCCATCCCTGGAAAAAATTCCAGGTCAGGTTGGGCAGGGCTCTGAGCAACCTGTTCTAGTTGAAGAAGTCCCTGCTCATTGCAGGGGGGCTGGCCTAGGTGACCTTGAAACCCCCCATTTTTTTCACAAACCATTCCATGATTCTACAATTCTGTAAGGGGAGCCCCTGCACATGGGTGTTTTTTAAAACAACAGGTCATCCCAAGACTGTGAGTCATTCTCATCTTGGAATGAGAAGTAAAACAATGTGTTCCATGACTTGTTCAGCCTTTTAAGAAAATAGGTGAAGGAGTCATTTGAAAGCATCTGGGATTTCCAGATCAGGAGACACTGGAGGAGATCAAGGCTGTAAGGAGATCCTCCTGGCTTACCACAACAGACTGAGGCAGGTTCATGTGGTACTTGTTGGTTAGGGTCCTTAGCTGAAAAAAGGGGACAGATGTAGCCCCATAGCTACATATATTACATCTGTTTGGTTCAGGAATCTCACAGTAAGAGACAAAGCATCCTTTGGGACTGATGGGCTCGCATGTGTTCCTTATTAGTCTTTAAGATTCGACACTTGATACTGCAACCACTTAACACTCACCCACACAGCTTTGGTGTCTACTGGCCTCGGTGGTAGCTTACTAGTTAATTTGTCCCAGTGCTTCTGAAAAACCCCACAGAGACCCATGACTGCAGCTAAATACATTTGAAAGTCTGGCTCAGTGGCACTGTTTGACACCTGCATCTTCTATTTTACCACTTTTTACACACTGAAGAGCCAAATAATTACCACCAAGATGTTATTTATTCCTTTTTAAGAAGACAGCTCTTGCATCACCGAGCAATATTAATCCTTCTGTCTCATCTTCCTCTGACGTATTTTACAGCTGAAAAGCCCAGTAAACAGCCAGACTTTGCTGAGGGGAAGGGAACAAATAAAAGTGGTGTTGAAGTGGAAGTATTAAAAGAGGGGCAAATAAAACTGCTCAGATAATTACCTTGAACTATTTTAACTCATTTTAAAAGGTAATAAATATGGCTATTCACATGTATCCCCCCAGGACAGTATTCTTCTATAATAATGAAAGGTATAATATAAACCAATGCTGTTAATGTTACTATGATAATTCTATGTACTTCTGCAGCTGCTTGCACTTAACTGTTTGTGTCACAAAACAGTTTTGGTAATCAAGTTCCTTTACAGCGTTTTCTTCCAATTCCTTTTCTGTAAAGGAAAATTGTAAACTTTATCAGTGTACATCCATGTTACCAATTTTCCCCAAAAAATCTTTTCCATGCAGCAGCTCTGCCTCCGGCACATATCTATTCCCAACCTCAGCAAGTTGTCATACCAGCACAGATTTTCTCTCTCAGAATCCATCTGCTCTTTAGATGTTCCCCCCATTAGAAGAAAAAGCCTTTGCAGGCAAAAGAGCAATTCACCTTGGTCCACTTTCCGGGTGCTTGACAGCACCATTCTTGGGGAACTCATCTACAAATAGTCTAATGGAGCACTTTTACGGGGCTGCTTCTAAAGAGCTGACACTACTTTGGTGCTGCCAGCTGTTAAAGTGATGGAGAAGGCACATTATTTTAAAGCTCCAATATAGGAGCTGTGCCTGTGTTGATCCTGCTGAGCCAGAGCTGATGCTGAGACAACATGGTGAGCCCTGGGGGGGGGCCTCTGGTTGTCCCCACCTCACATTTTGGATGTTCGGCGCCAGCAGAACCAGGGGACAACCCCCATCCTCACCACAGTTGACAGCACGGACTGGCTCCAAGCCTTGGCCATGACAAATCAGTGTTACTCACATCTCAGAGTCCACCCTAATATTTTATTCTGGGCTAGGCGACAGCGATCCCAGGGATAATTAAACTAGTTGCAGAGATTCTGGTCCCAACGTGTAATTTTGAGTATCTCCCTGTGCAAATTAGCTGCAGGCCATGATGTTACTTACCGCCGGGCACAGTGAGGTTGCCTGTGTTTAGTGATGCTGTAGTTATGTTCATCTAATTTTTGGCTCGCTTGTTCTGTGACTGAGCTGACAGGATTTTATCGTGCATCAGCACCGAAGCATGACACCATTCATCTCACAGATGTGCCAGCCTCACTCAGCCCATTTTGCTAGCAAGTGCTGTCAAAAAAAGAATATTCCCGCAAAGTATTTTAACCCGCTCGTTTCCTGCACAATGGATTGGGCAGCTGGGACCACAGGGCTGTATTTTGCTATGGGACAGCACTGAGCAGGCTCTCCATACCACTTGCTGTACCTCCAAAGGAGTGGAAAACAAACAAAGTTTTTTCCAAGCAGTCTCAGAAATGTCACTTACTGAATTCCTTGAAATAATAATGCTTTGAAGGGTCTCAGCCTCTGCGTTTTGTGTTTGCATTTCAGCTTATGTCCCTCATGGAGTAGATAATATGCATTGAAGTAGTATGAGATGGCCTGAGAGAAACCTAATGAAATTTAACAAGGGCAAGTGTAGGGTGCTGCACCTGGGGAGAAATAACACCCTGCATCAGGACAGGTTGGGGGCTGACCTGCTGGAGAAAAGCTCTGAGGAAAAAGACGTGGGAGTTCTTGTGGACAACAGGATGACCATGAGCCAACAATGTGCCCTTGTGGCCAAGAAGGCCAATGGCATCCTGGGGTGCATCAAGAAGAGTGTGGCCAGCAGGTGGAGGGAGGTCATCCTGCCCCTCTACTCTGCCCTGGGGAGGACCCATCTGGAGCAGTGGGTCCAGTTCTGGGCTCCCCAGTTCCAGAAGGACAGGGAAATGCTGGAGAGGGTACAACAAAGGGCTACAAAGATGATTAATGGCCTGGAGCATCTCTCCTATAAGGAGAGGCTGAGGGACTTGAGAAGAGAAGACTTAGGGGGGATCTGATCAATGCTTACAAATACTTAAAGGGAGGGTGTCAGGAGGATGGGGTTGATCTTTTCTCAGTGGTGGCCAGTAAGAGGACAAGAGGAAATGGGCACAAACTTGAGTATAAGAAGTTCCACTTAAGCATGAGGGGGAACTTCTTTACTGTGAGAGTGGCAGAGCCCTGGAAGAGGGAGTGGTGCCCAGGGAAGTGGTGGAGTCTCCTCTGGAGACATTCAAACCCCCTGGACAAGCTCCTGTGCAACATGCTCTAGGTAGACCCGCTCTGGCCGGGGGGGGTTGGACTAGATGATCTCCAGAGGTCCCTTCCAATCCCATATGATTTTATGATTCTATGAGGGAACATGGGTGGATATATTCAAACTTTTGTTGCAACATTTGGCACCTCTCAATGAAAAGCAAGGAGAAATAGACAAATGAATGACACTAAAGTGTCACTGAGCAAGTGCAAGACAAACATAACAACATGAAAAGCAGCACAAAGCGTTGGCTGTTCGTGGGGATGAAATGGCACAGAAAGCAGGGAGAAAATAAATGAGATGCATATTAAATTATGGCTACAATTATACTGTTAGTAATGATGCACAGAGACACTCATCTAATATCTGTCTAAAATTATGCAAAAGTGGGCAAAAGTAGTCTTTCTCCCACTACTCAAATGTGGACTAATTACTGATACAAATGCTTGATTTTCATTTCTTACACACATAAATGTAAATTAAGAATCTTCCTATAAATAAAGTTATACTAATGCAAGCTGATAAAAGAACAAAAATAAGATATAGGGATTATATTTTTTAAATTTTTATCTATTATTTTTAACTATTTATCTGTTTATTACAAATAAACAGAAAATTACATGGATTGGAGATCTTGATTTTTTTTCTCAAAACAAGAATAAAAGGCAAGTTTGCACCTGCAAGAGGTATACATCAGAGAAATAGGTCTGAGGCTGGACATGAATAAAAAAAAAATAAGATGATGACTGCAAAGCTTTCATAAATAGAATCATAGAATCATAGAATTGCCTCGATTGGAAGGGACCTTTCAGACCATCTGGTCCAACCGTCAACCTGACACTGACAAAATCCACCACTCAACCATATCTCCAATAAGGTTTCGTCTACCAATAGCCTTGTTTCTTTCTGTACCCAGGGCTAGAGATACTGCATGGAAAAACTGTGAATTCAGGATTGATTCTCTGTCATCTACTGCATAGTCTGAAAAAGATGAGAAATGGGCAAAACCCTAACAATTACCACACCTTGCATTGCATCTCAGACAAGGAGGATGGGATGAACCGATGGAGTAGTTTGGTTCTTGTGCCAGAATCACAGAATGGCAGAGGTTGGAAGGAACCTCTAGAGATCATCTAGTCCACCCCCTGTGAAAGCAGATTCACTGAGAGCAGGCTGGACTGGAAAGCATCCAGGCAGGTTTTGAATACCTCCAGAGAAGGAGGTATTCAAACTCTCTCATCAGCCTAGAAGGCTGATCCCAACCCAGAATCCAGGCTTGTACCACCAAAGCTATATGCAGAGGACTCCTTGCCAACATGGTATCCCAAAATAATGTCAACCCTGATTTTTCTCAGCCATCTCAGGCCAGCAAGAGCACACGTGGGCAACAACCACCAGCTCAAGGACAGGCCAGTAATGACCAAAAGATGAGAGCAACATATTCCTCTGCTCAGCATCACAACTGTGCAGGCCATTCCTGGAAGGTGCTTGTGCAGTTTGTTTATATCTACAGAGATGCTGAAATCGTAGTCTTCTCATGCAAGCTGTCACAGAGCTTTAGTACTACCAGAAATTCTTTTTTAATGCCCAACTTCAGTTATTCACTGCTGCAATTCCTGTTCTTTCTCCCATGGGAGGGGTTGTTCCCTGCCCTTCTGTAGCAGCTTCCACAAACCTGATCCTGCTTCAGCTTTCCTACACAGACAATCCCACTTTGTTTAATTTTTTCTACATGGGCCATTGTTTTGTAGCCTTCAGCTCTTTTTCACTTTGTCCTTGAAACTCTGTGCATCTGGTCCATAATTTTCTTGTTGTATAGTGGATAAGACTGGGTAGCCAGACTGGATCCAGCTGAGATATTAACGATGAGCCACAGAATAACTTCAGGGCTTTATAGGTTGCATTTCTATTTATACATCTCTCCACCATTCTCATCATGGCATGGGACTGTCAACACATGTTCAGCACGTGGAATACAGTCGGTGTCTAAAGTTTTACTCCAGTTATTCCCTATTGTATGTTGCTGTAGAGAATTAATTGTGCCAACATGTAGTACCTGAACCATAGAATCATAGAATGGTTTGGGTTTGAAGGGATCTTAAAGATCACCCTGTTCCAACCCCCCTGCCATGGGCAGGAACACCTCCCACCAGCCCAGGTTGCTCAAAGCCTCATCCAGGCTAGCTTTGAACACTTCCAGGCATGGGGCATCCATAACTACTCTGGGCAACCTGTTCCATTATCTCACTATCACAGTAAAGAATTTCTTCCTAAAATCTAATCTAAATCTCCCCTCTTTCAGATTAAAACCATTACCCCTTGCCTTACATCTCCACTCCCTGATCAAAAGTCCCTCCCCATCTTTCCTGTAAGTCCCCTTGAGGTACTCGAATGCTGCTTTGTGGTCTCCCTGGAGCAGTCTCTTCTCCAAATTGAACCGTCCCAACCTTCTCAGCGTACCTTTGTAGGAGGTGCTCTAGCCCTGTGATCATCTTCATGGGTCTCCTCTGGGCTCATTCCAGCACAATTACCTAATCTGCCCATCAGCCAGCGGCAGTGGAGATGGAAACATGCCACCTCAACAGCTAGCATATCTGTGAGGTGTGTGGTATGTCCCTGCCCTCCCTTTATGGTGACATCTCACAGATAAGCTGCATTAACATCTTCACTGTGAATATCGCAGAGGGCACCTGTAGCTTCAGCCCTACATCTCCCTGTGAAGACTGTAAGATCACATCTACAGTTCCCCGAGAGCACTTTGAACTGCAAGAACAACCTCCAGGACACCAGCAATGGTGCCAGCACAAAACAGCCTGCAGATGCAAGAGGCATGTTCTCTGTCCTGTCACCAGGTTTCTACTGAGAATATTGATGATTTGGTTGATGACGTACTGCAGTTTCAGAAAAACTGCTGAAAGCTGAATATTGTTTCTGTACAGAAATGATGGTGTCGTGGTTCTGACCGAATTGACCAACCAGAACGACAGATGGCCCCTCCCCGCGCCCC
>BJBW01013786.1:1999-37227 GCA_004320125.1 Scolopax mira | reverse complement strand
TGACACCCTCCCTTTAAGTATTTATAAGTGAGCATCTCCTAAGTGAGATGCTCCAGGCCCCTCATCATCTTTGTACCCCTCTGCTGTCCCCTCTCCAGCAGTTCCCTGTCCTTCTGGAACTGGGGAGCCCAGAACTGGTCCCAGTGCTCCAGATGGGGCCTCCCCAGGGCAGAGTATATAGCCTTTTCTCTGCAGTTGTGTCCCCAGAATGGTTTCACGTTGGTGTTGCCCGTATTATGGAGATAACCTCTCCTCCATAACAAAATGTCACCAGCTGATGGTCGTGTGTCTCACCAGTACCTGCTAGGTGTACTGTTTGGTGAACAGCCACCCGTGTACCAGTCCAGAGCTGGATAACTGCTTTCATGCTGAAAAAGGAACAGAACAGAGCTAGCTGATGGAGCCCTGCAGCATTCAAGCCCAGAAGGCACGAAATAATAATGAATGTGCCGTATTGAATCCTTTGGAGCAGAGTAATATTGGGCCAAAGAGAGAGACAATCCAGACTAACAAATAAACGTTTATTCTGTCATTACTGGTGGGGTGGAGGCTTCTCACCAGCTATTCTTCTGGACAAAATCAGTGGAGACACAGTTAAAATGTCAAATGAGGGCATGTATTTATGATGTATTAATGAGCGTGGCGTTTCTCCTCGTTACAGTGCTCTTAACAATCATCCTGTTGCTGCCCTACAAAGAATGGTTGCAACCACCTCACAACAAAAGATGCCTAGGGTTTGGGGTGGGTAGTTGGTTTTTTTTTTTTTCCTTTTTAAGTATGTTTACAAAGCCAGTCATGACTGGTACAAGCCTAGGGTTGAAAAGAGAGTCTTATATATATAGTAGATCCTCTTTTTGGAAGTGATTAGTTGCACCGGGAGTTTATGGGTTCATTTCAACCCATCCTGTGACACGGCTAGAGGGTTTTGTCAGATGGAACAAATCTGCATTGTCCCTAGCAATATAATGGCTGCTAATGTCAGCCTGTGTGATGAATCCAGGGGTTGTACAGCAGCTGTGAAAAAGGAGTAGCACCAGCTACAAACAGCCTTTTGCTTTGGAAAGCAAAAGAATCCAGTTCTCACCGTCGTCCCTTCAGCTTCTGGTCAGTCGCAGTTATCAGCTGCAGTTTTAACAGTGAATTTTGCAGTTTCCAGACTAAATACTCTCAACATTTTTTGGAATCTGAACTGACTTGCCAGCAGCGTTCAGCTTCTTTATAAGGAAACAACTTGTCTCCTGACTGGGAGACATGGTTCTGGCTGTGCACTAGCAGAAGCATATGCTCTTGACTGCACAGTTTACATCAACCTGCAGCTCCCTTGCTGCTTCTTGCCTCTGGCTCTCTGCTGAGCCTTAACCTCTTCTACCAAAGTTAACTTTTTGGCAGGAGGAATTGGCTCAGGGGAATTAGTCGTTGGGGTCTTGGAGTAAAGATCAAGAATTGACAAAGGTAGAGTGGGGTGACGTGAACTGCTTTTAGGCAGCGATTAGACTCACTCCCATCCTAGTTCAGGCTTCCCAAGCGTTTTTCTGCTTACCTTTAGAAAACTCCAAGATTCTAAAAAATGAGTCTTAACACCTGTTGTCAGCTATTGAGGTGCCAGTAGTTAGAAGGCAAACCTCTGGGGGTGGTGGTGTAGAAAGGTTGCATGAGTTCACTGTGGATTTATCTTTAGTGAATGATGCAATAGTTCTAGTTGCTGCTGCACTGGTTTAGGACAACCTTGTATTTTTTAGAGTCTTCCCAGAGATCTCTTGCCTGAACCAACCACAGGGATGGGAGGAGAAAGATTTATTTATTTCTCATTAGTTCTCAATCACGCTCTGCCAAAGTGCAGGGTCTCCGTATGGAGGAGGTGACATAGGAATGAGTCACTTTTAATTGATATTTGCACTTTTGCTCAAATTTTATCCGGGAATAGGATGTCTCTGCTTATTTTCCTTGCCTTATTGGAGATATGCAGAAGGGTGGTGCCTGCCAGGCAGCTGATGCATGGTGACTTACTCACTGTTCTCCATCCCAAAGTATGGGCAAGGAATTTTGGATAGGTTACCCCTAATAGACAAGCCATTCACAGTAAATCTGGAGGGAGGTCCCATTCTAGTTGAGTAAACCCATAAAGAGCACCGTGCTAATGCTGGAGAAAAGCTTCTGCCTCTGATTCACAGCTGTATGGGATTGCCCTGGTTTGGCATGACCAAGCACCTGGGAGATCTAGACGCCAAACTCCATGGTATAGATTCTGCCAACTCTGCCACTTCTCTTCGCTGGGTTAGCAAAGCTGTGCCAGCCCCTGGAAGATAGAGGAGAGGTGTTTGTAGAGAAAAAAAGGAGATTCTGAGGTCCTGCGTGATAGGCCTTGGTTGAAGCTTTATTTAAAAAAAAAAGAAAAAGAAAAAAATGCACATTAAGTCATTGTCCAATCAATAATGATCTCTCAAGGACAGCCAGTTTGAAAGGCAGCACTAAGCAGTTCCCCTTCACCACTGATCTCACTGGTTTTGCAGCTGAACTCCACCCTGAGCAGGTACAATGCCCCCCACAAAATGAATCCGTCAAGCGCCTCTTTTGGGGCTGATCTTAAGGAATAACAAAATGAAGAGCAAGCTTTAGTCTTTTTTCAACCTTTAGTCTTTTTCAGTTGGTAGATCTGGCGTGATGTTTTGACCTGACTGGTACTGCTGCTGGTGCCTGTGACGTGTGGTGGTTTACACAGAGGGAGGAGGGTGGTTTTTTTCCTTCTGAGATACGAATTGCTGTGTCTGAGGATAATGCCATTTGAATTGGGAAGACGTAAGGACAGTGGGGGAAGAAGTAGTATTAGAAAGGAATCTCACTGTTTACACTGCATGCAGCATTTTGAACAGACAGATGGGTGTTGGATGGGCTTCAATTTGGTCCTTCCAGCAGTGTCCACTGGCCAATATGGCTTCTCATATTTGCACTATTCACTATTGCACAGCTGCTTCTAAGCTCTCCAGCTTCGCTGCATTCTGAGGACAAAACTCAGATACAAATGCCTCTACCCTGCCACCTCTTTTTTTTTTTTTTTGGTCTCATTCCCAAAAAAGTAGCAGACTGAAAATGCAGTTCAGCCTCTTGTCGTTCTTGCTAGGTCTTGTCCTCTTTATTCTCTGCTGCTGCCTTTAAGGTTAGATTGGTAAAGCTACATCTGCACCTCCTACTAGAGATAGCACAGGGGGATACCACTAAGTCACTAGAATTTCCCATCAGACTTGGGGGAGGGAGTTGAAAAGGCAGGCAGCTTGCTTTAAAAACTGATGGAGGAACTGCTGGGAAGTCGACTCTTTAACTCTTAGACTTGCAAGTTCTCCTTTAAAATGGTGAATTCAGAGGAACTTCTGGAAGTTGGCCTGTTCAGCTAAAAACTGTATCGCTAACTGTACCCCACTACGTGTCCCTTGATCTCTAAATCAGATCCATGTGACAAGCGTGAAGTTTGGCCACGTTTTTACCTCTGTTCTTAAAGCTGCTAGCGAGCACATTAGAAATGGCAGGAAGGCTTTGAACAGAAGAACCTAGTGGACTCGATTGTCTGAATTACAAAAATTCAGCTGCTTGTAATGCCAAGGGATCTGCCGTGGAGGGCAAGGAATGGACACGCATGTTAAACCACCCCAAAACAATGTTCTAATATAAGTAGGATTGTGCCTTCTTGAGAATAGTTTTGGTTTGGCAGTTGGCTGTGGGCAGCGTGGAGGCTCCAGATTCATTACTTGGCCTGGAAAAACAGGGCCTGCAGACTTTTTCTGACAAGATTCTCAGGCCACTGATGACTATTGTCAGGATCGGTTGACTTCTTGCCTCAGACTTAAGGCAGTGCAGTAACGTAGTTGTGAAAATTTGTGGTGGTAGCCCCTAAAGGTCTTTGGTCTTGTCTCTGCAGGCATCTGGAGTACAAGTTGCCGATGAGGTATGCCGTATCTTCTATGACATGAAAGTGCGGAAGTGCTCTACGCCTGAGGAAATTAAGAAGAGGAAGAAGGCTGTCATCTTCTGCCTCAGTCCAGACAAAAAGTGCATTATTGTGGAAGAAGGCAAAGAGATTCTGGTGGGAGATGTCGGTGTGACGGTCACCGACCCTTTCAAGCACTTTGTGCAGATGCTTCCCGAGAAGGATTGCCGTTATGCCTTGTATGATGCAAGCTTTGAGACCAAGGAATCCAAAAAAGAAGAGCTGATGTTTTTCTTGTGGTAAGCCATATTTCCAACTCCCTCATTCCTAACATGCAGTCCGAGCGCTGTGGGTGAGGTCTCTGAGCATTTGTATGGTGAGATGGCAGACTTAAAGTGAGCCAGACAGCCTATATTCTGAGTAATGAGATGTCTCACTTGTTCATGATGTAGGTAGGATGGTGCTTCTTTCTGTGCAGGATAATAAATGTCAGTAATGGCACTTCTTGGTGTATCTCCCACTAGGGCACCAGAACAAGCACCTCTCAAAAGTAAGATGATCTACGCAAGCTCCAAGGATGCAATCAAAAAGAAGTTTCAAGGTAGGTGATGCAGCTAATGCTCTGAGCTGTGCCGTGCCCATGGAGTGTTTACACAGCAAGCCTTAACCCTTAGCTAATCGGTTTGGGTTTGCTTTTTCTTAATTTTGAGATGCTAGAAGCAAAGTTCTGTTCAGCCATCAGGTTCCATTAACCAGTAATGCACTCAGAAATTTTCACTGCAGCACTCAGAAATTTTCATGCAAAGTTGGTCATAATATTAAAAGAAATCCTGAAGAAATTCTGCTTTTTTTTTTTTTCCCACCCCAACCAGGCTTGGGTTGGGCTCTCCAAACAAAAAAAGAAACTACTGTTGATTCCTTAGACCAGCAAAGTCTTTCTGGTCTCTACACTGAGCCCTCCCATTTTGGTGTGCTTGCACATAGCTCTCTCACCTGCTGTATCCAGGGTAGCGCTGGAAATGAAGGGTTCACTCATGGGATAGACTTTTCATTGCAGGCTCATGGTCTGATCTAGTGAAAATTTCCTCCCTGATATTTCTGTGTTGGTGTTTGGTGTGCAGCCAGATGTCTCCTGTGACAGGGGGAAACCATCAGAATCCCTAAGCTAAGGCAGGGCTTACCTGCTTGAGTGACCAGGTTGCCTCTTCTAATATTCCTACTAAGTCCGTTTCTTTGATTGATTTACCAGCATGTTGAAATACTGCTTTATTGAGTGTTTTGCCTCTTTTTTTAGGCATAAAGCATGAATGCCAAGCAAATGGGCCAGAGGACCTCAACCGAGCTTGCATTGCTGAGAAGCTAGGAGGCTCCCTAGTCGTAGCTTTTGAAGGAAGTCCCGTGTAGATGTCATACAGTGCCACAACTCTACAAGCATTCCATGTTTTAATATATCAGTTATGTAAAGCAACCATTTTAGGCAAGGGTTTCACTAACTGTAGGGAAGCTGTCTTGTAGAATAAAGTAGATTTTTGAGATGTAGCTCGTATGTAAAAATGACCCTAAATAAATCAAATCTAAGGATTTATCTTGGTGTATTAATATTTGCATTGGTTGTCCAGCCCAATACTGTCCCCAATGAATTAACACTAAAGGTCTCCAAAATTTTTTGGTCCAATGCAGCAGTGTATCATGGGATGAAATGGAGTGGGGGGAGGTGAGAACAGTCTGGTTCCTGTTCTTACTTTTCTAAATTGTAACAAGCAAAAATTCAGTCAATCTTTTGAGGCTACTGGCCAAATTGCCAAACTCAAAAACTTTTCCCCTGTAACCGTTTAATACAAAACTTAAAACTTGTAGGTAAAGTTAGGCTAATGCAACCTGTTGGTACCAAAACTGGGTTAAATTCTTAGCGCTTGCAGAGCAGTACTAATAAAAGGCTAATTCTGAAATTAGAGATAAAATAGACACACTTTTCTGGAGAAACAGTCCTAATCCACTCTCCTGTAAACTCACGGTGCAGTAAATAATATTTACAGGTTCACTTGTTCTGTAGGTTCAATTTTCTTGTTATGAAGTGTCTTGAGGTCTTTTCCAGCCTGAGCGATTCTACAAAAAAAAAATTGCTTTTCTGTTGACATAGTTTAATTTAGAACTACCTTAGTTTCTGTAATACACACTTAACTAGTGGATCGGATGCTTCTGAGGCTTTTACAAATGCAGATTCTTATATCAGAGCTCTCCAGTTAGTACAATGAGAAGGAACCACATCTTAAAAAGTGGTATTCTCGGCCCCAGTCTTTGGTCACTTGGTCCATTTGTCCATAATTACTATTGATTTAACTTAGTAGAACCAATCAGCCTGACTAATACGGCTTGATCTGGGCTTTTTTTGTCTGTTAGCTTCTTTAATTCTGTAGAAATGCATGGAAATATCACCTACTAGAAAGTTTGACCTGAAATGCCTTTTTGTATGGGGGGTAGAGAACATTCCTGTGCCAGCTACAGAGATCTTTAAAAGCTTCCATGTTTCACCAGTGGTTGATTAAAGCTGTTTCCTTTGTGTAATGTGTACATGGGAGTTGCATAGAGTTTTCCTGTATGTCTGTAGAGAAAAAGAAGAAAAAAAAAAAAACCAAACCAAAACCCTTAGCCTCCAGTGCGTTACTGTGATATGTTCTGTGCGTGCCAAATTCCAATAGCTTAAATAAATGGGGTTTCCCTCCCCTGGGTCGGTGACTGATTCCTCTCCAGCCTCTGGATTAGCCCTCCTGCAGAGGGGCTGGTGAAAGGATGAGGAGTGGGGGGACACAGGCTGGAAGGAAGAGCTCGATGGAGGGAGTTGGGGGTGGTGGAAAAGAAGGTTCTTCTGTCTGCAATGGGTTTGGGGTGCTTCCTGGGCAGCATCTCCTATGGGTTTCTGGTGGTGCTTTGAAAAGCCTGTGTTTTGTCCACTCTTGAGCTCACCCAAGTGGGTGTAATCATCCTCGTAAAACAGGTCCTCCTCACCCAGGTGTCTCGCGGTGCTGGTCTCTTGTCCAAAGTCCAGGTTGAGATAAGGAAACCGGAGTGACACAGCGGGAGTGGTGCTGCCTGACAAACAAAGGGAACTCCCAACCCCAAGATCTAGCTGATAACTAGCACCTCCGGATCGCGGGCATCTTCCAAGAGATAATCCAGCCCAGGTGACGCTGCGGTGGACTTCTGCCTGGGATTTCCTTCTTTGGTTAGAAAATGGAGCAGGAGACCTCGTGAAGCGGGGAGGATGTCAAGAGCTGGAAGGTAGGAGGGCACTTCCCATAACGTGAAAGCCCTCAGATCTAGGACTTGGGTACAAAGTGTCTTAGTCCCAGGACTTTGAGGTATGAGAGGTCTGAGGTGGCTTTGGTTAGGTGTGGTCCCTTCAGCTGATCTAAGAGACTTTGGGTGCTTTTAGTACTGTCACAGACAGCCCTGAGGCCTCTGTAAGAGTAATTTTGCACTCCAGCACTGCCAGTAACTCTTAACCTTCAGAATTCTAATGCTTGAGATTTGTCCGCATCATTATGGAGTTAGGGGGTCAAACTTTACCACCTTCCAAGGTCGGTTGGCCTCCTGCAGTTGGAGGGGGTGAAAAGCACAGGAATGTGTTGTCTCTTGTTGACTTTTCAAATCCTTGCATTTAGAAGTTTCTCCCAAATCACCCAGACCTTCTGCAAAGGTAAGACAAGCACAGAGACAACATGAGGAACGCTTCCTAGAGCTTGGCCAGTTGCTGTGGGGAGGAATTGCATTTTGACAGGGCAATACAAAGAAGAAAAAGGTGAAAGGACTTGGGTGACGGACACAGCTTAGAGCCACGCGAGCTCAGCAGGACCCCAGCTCAGCTGCAGCAGGAGCAGAGCTGCTAGAAACCTCTTCCAAGTCCACTTAGCAGGCAAGGAGTTTCCCAAAAACTGCCTTTCTCCATTTCAGTGGGGAGAAGATGGGGATGGGAGGTGTAGACTGGTAATTCAGAGCTGAGTGTGAGCAGCAGGAGGTGTAAACATAGTTTAGCTTCTCCAAAAAAGATCAACTGGAGTGGCTTGGGTTGGTCCTGGCCCCTTGAGATGTCCTTCACCTTCCACCAAGGTGCTGAGGGAAGAAAAAAATCCCAGCGGAACCACTGCAGGTATCAGCAATTAAGCTAAATGTCCTTCTCTAAAGAAATGTTTGGGTTTTTTTCAGCCTCTTAACAAGACCAGCTAGGCACTGTGTCCTGGAAGGGCTCCATGTCCCCCACTCTGGGGACACCAAATATGCTCTTGTGTAGCTTTTGGAGCCCCACCAGAGCCCATCTGCTCCATAATGAAATTGGGGTGCCTAGCACCTTCGTTGTGTGGCTGTTTTGGGCTGGGGGTGGGGGCTTTGTCACTGTTCTTCTGTTAACATCTGGGCACGTTGCTCAGTTTTGCACAAGAGCTCACAACAAAAGGAAATCCTTGTTGCAAAAGGGGAAAAAAAAAGAAAAAAAACACACCTGAAAAACAAAGGATTGCATCACTTTGATGCGCCTGCTGCTCTGAGGCCCATCCTACCTGGAGGTGATGGCCACCCCCGTGGGGCTCAACTGCTCACTCCAGACTATTGGTTGGGTGTGGGGGACTGACCTGCTGGAGAACAGCTCTGTGGAGAAAAACCTAGGAATCCTGGTGGACAATGGGATGACCATGAGCCAGCAATGTGGCCTTGAGGCCAAGAAGGCTAATAGTGTCATAGGGGGCATCAGGAAGAATGTGATCAGCAGGGTGAGAGAGGTCATCCTCCCCCTCTGCTCTGCCCTGGGAAGGCCCCATCTGGAGCACTGGGTCCAGTTCTGGGCTCCCCAGTTCAATAAAGACAGTGAACTGCTGGAGAGGGGACAGCAGAGGGCTACAAAGATGATGAGGGGCCTGGAGCATCTCTCCTATGAGGAAAGGCTGAGGGACTTGGGTCTTTTTGGTCTGGAGAAGAGAAGGCTGAGGGGGGATCTGATCAATGCTTATAAATACTTAAAGGGAGGGTGTCCAGGGGATGGGGCTGGTCTTTCAGTGGTGCCCAGGGACAGGACAAGAGGAAATGGGCACAAACTTGACTAGAAGTTCCACCCAAATATGGGGAGGAACTTTTTGACTTTGAGGGTGTCAGAGCCCTGGAAGAGGCTGCCCAGGGAGGTGGCGGAGTCTCCTTCTCTGGAGACATTCAAAACCCACCTGGAGACATTCCTGTGCAACCTGCTCTGGGTGGACCTGCTTTGGCAGGGGGGTTGGAGGAGATGATCTCCAGAGGTCCCTGCCAACCCCATGTGATTCACTGATTCTGTAAAATCCAAGCATTCCCTCACTTTTGGGGATCTTAACAGCCAGCAGCCTCTGGGCCAGGCACACCCCTCCCTGGTGAGAGGCAATGCCAACAGTATTGATTTTTCCAGCAGCCCTTGGTTCGTCAGGTCCTCCCTGGGCGTCAGAACATCCAGAAAGAGAAACCGAAGGTCTTTATGGCTTTCGGGGCAAAGGTCTTCTTGCTGACGTTGTCCCTGCAGGTCTGCCAGAGCCTTAGTCACTCACAGGAGCTGCCAACTACGGACACGCAACAGCTCTGATAGGATAGAGCTGGAGAGGGCTGTGGGTAGCAGCAGGAGGGACTGTAATGAGCTTGTGGGGTCTCAGCTGCCATGCAAAGGTTTGGGGTCACTACTTCCCCCCAGGAGATGCAGCCACCACCTCCCATTTGGCCGGGTCTGTGAGCTCCATCTACCTCCCATCTTGCGAGGACCTGCAGGTGGCAGTTTGAAGGGGGAGTCACCGAGCCACTTGCCAAATCTGGAGGGTGGCTCTTCCCTAGGTTTGGGAAAAGGGTGGGGGGAGTGGGGGGCCGTTCTCAGCTTGTCCCCTCTTCATCCAGAATTCAGTAGGGACACCCCCCCCCGCCCCGTATTTTCAAAAGGTCCCCCTCTTCCTGATCAGAGATGGGTCTCACACCTCAAAGCGTGACTTCCTCAGCTCTTCTTCATCACAGCCACAATGCTGAGGGCAGGGGGAGGACAACAGGACACACTTTTGCCCCAGTCCTGCCTGCGTGGAGTCTCTGGTGTCTAGTAGAGAGGTTAGGCACACACTGCCTTCCCCAGGAACAAAAAGAGATGGAGATGGGTCTGTCCCTCATCCCCCCTTCCCAGCCTTGGTTCTCACACACACACACACACCCCCTGCAGAGGCACCAAGCTTTTCGTGGCCTCTTTCCTGACCCCCCAGCCCCCCCTTAAATCCTGCTGATGTCAGCACTGGGCTCAGCAGCTTTATTGTGGGGAGACAGGCACCGAGCCATCACGTGGGCTCTGCCATTTCCTAAGAAACTAGTTTAAAAAAAGAAAAGAAAAAGAGGGAAGGGGGGGGGAAGAGGGAAAAAAAAAGGGGGGAAAGAAAAAAAGATTAAAAAAGGAAAGCCACAGGAAGGGTAGAGAGGGAGGGGCTGGCAATGAAGGAATGGGGGCCCACCACCATAGAGCACCCACAGAGACGAAATTACAGGGGAGCAGAGAGGTTTAAGCGGGAGGGAGGGTCCCTGGGGGCTGGCCTGGCTCCTCACACTCGGTCTGACCCCATGGCAGGGGAGCAGTGACACCCCCACCCAGCTGCCACCATGTCCCTGCTGCCACCATGTCCCCACTGCTGTGGAAACACAGGCTTTTCTCTCCTTACCTTACATGCTGGGTCCTTTTCCAGTGACCTCTAAAGACCTGCCTGGCCTGCAAACTTTAAAAAAACAAACAAAAAACCAAACACCAACTAATAACCAGAAAAATAAAGCCAGGACAAGCTCTTTTCACTACATCGTTTTAATTGCATCGACACCCAGAAATAGGCAAAAGGATACGTGCCAAGAGCTGCCCCTTGAGGAGAGGCTTCCTTCCATGGTGGGTCTTCCTGTCACGCGTCTTTCATTCCAGAAAAAAAAAAAATAAAAAAGAAAAACACAAGGAAAAAAAAATATAATAATAATTGCACCGGTTGATGTACAAACACAGTCTTCCCTTTTCACACACTCGTGGGTTCGGCGTCGAGGGGAGGGTGAAGCCCCCAGCACTCGCCCCGACGTGGCCGGAGCGGCTCCCCCCGGGGTGGGGGGAATGGGACATGAAGGGTTGTACAAAACACTATGAAGATTCTTTTTTCTTACAAAGGTAGGTACACCTGTGGTGTTTACTGGCTAGGGTGGTTTTTTTGTTTGCTTGGGTTGGTTTTTTTTTGTATTTTTATATTTTTTTTTAAAGTTTCAAAACTAGGTTTTGGGTCACTAATGGCTTGTATCTCTTATCTACAGTAAATTCAGCATATATTTTTATTTTTAGGAATGTGTAAGGCATTTTGGTAAGTTGAGCGGTAAGGTCTAGGGCACAGACTCATCAAACTGAAGTCCCTTCCTTTGAACTGTCCTCTTCCCCCTGGAGAAGGAAAACAGAGGTGGGTTACTCAACTGGGTCTCAAACTTATTTTCAAGCGTCAAAGCATTTCACAGATGGGCCAGGTCCTGCCTTCTGGGCAGGAGAACCATGACCACCACCTTGGGTGGTCCCAGGGTTTCCCAAAAGCCACCCAGGCAGTTTGTGGAAGCACGTGCCATCTCGCCTCTGGTTTTAAACCACAGCATGACGTGCTTCCCCGTGGCCCCTGCCAGCATCAAGGGGAGGAATGGCCATGGCCACCATAAGTACCGTTTCCTGAAGCTGTGCTTTCAACTTCTTCACCGTTTCTTTCTCTTTGGCCAGTTGATCCTGGGTAACCTTCAGTAGCTCCTGTAGTTTGACTGCTGCCTGGCCCAAGTCCTTGGTTAATTTTTTTTCTTTTTCAAGTCTTTCCTACATGGGAGTCAAAAGAAGGCATTTGGTGACCTTCCCCCCCCTCTAAAACACCTTGAGTCACCTTGGATCTGCACCTCAGTGTCCACAATCCAGAAGAGCACCCAGTTGCCTCCTTGCCAAAGGGGCCAGGTGTCACCCCACCAGCTACAGCTCACTCTGGCTCCCTGGAGACACCATGGGCTGAGACAACCTCATGGGAGAAGGAACAGTTTCCCAATACATGAAAAACACAGCCTGCAAAAGCATTTGCTAAGGGCATCACCCATATCTTGGCCAACATGGACCAAAGGGTTGTGACTTACACTCTGCTAGCTTTCAGCCACATTGGAGGTCACAGACAGTCCCAGGGTAGGGACCTACCTGCAAGGGAACCATCTACCTTGCTCCATCATCCCCAAGAATGATAAATCATGCCTCTGGGACACGGCAGCCAAATCACCTTGAGATGCTGGGCCTCCTCCGTGTCCGAAGCTGTGGCATTTTCAGCCAGTCGCAGCTTTTCCAGCTCTGCTTGCAAACTGCACACTGATCTCTGGGCCTGGAAGGGGGACACATACTCGATAAACACAGTATTCTGCCCTGGTGAGCTCCATCTGGAGCCCTGGGTCCAGTTCTGGGCTCCCCAGTTCCAGAAGGACAGGGAACTGCTGGAGAGGATGCAGCAGAGGGCTACAAAGATGATTTGGGGAGTAAAACATCTCTCTTACGAGGAGAGGCTGAGGCACTTGGGTCTTTTTAGTCTGGAGAAGGCTGTGGGGGATCTGATCAATGCTTATAAATACTTAAAGGGAGGGTGTCAGAGGATGGGGACGGTCTTTTCTCAGTGGTGCCCAGGGACAGGACAAGAGGAAATGGGCACATTGAATAGAATGGGAACTTGAATAGAAGTTCCACCTAAACACAAGGAGGAACTTCTTGACTTTGAAGGTGGCAAGGACCTGGAAGAGGCTGCCCAGGGAGGTGGTGGAGTCTCCTTCTCTGGAGACATTCCAACCCTGCCCGGACACGTTCCTGTGCAACCTGCTCTGCGTGGACCTGCTTTGCTGCTTTGTCAGGAAGGTCTTTTCCAACTCCATGTGATTCTGTGATGGCAGCAGGCATCTCCTGCATCCTGCCCCACACAGCCCCTGGTTCCCCATGAGTCCTCCTCCAGTGAAGAGTTAGGTTATACAGCCACTGTCGGACGGTTGGATGCTTCTGCCCATACAGCTTCCACCAGGAAGATGGCACTTCTGACCAGAAGCAGCACGACACACAGTTAAAGCCCTTAATCCTGAAGGGAAGGTGCTGGCAAAAACCACGGGGGGGACTGGGATAGGGGGCAATTTGAAGGGCCAGCCAATGCCACGTGGTTTTAGCCCAGTTTCTGCAAGAAGTTCTGCAGATGTGCGAGGGAATGTGGTGATGTCTGAAAGATGGACAGGAATGGGGAAAAAAAAAACCTTTCAAATTAATTCTGGGGCTTCATTAGCTGCCAAGAATCCATAAAGGCTTTTCAAAGCCTTGTATCCATGTCCACCTCTGAGGGCCAGCAGCTGGTACCCTTATGGAGGTGATGCCAGGGGACAGTCACACTCCTAGTTCTCCCAAATTCTTCTGCAGCTCTGATCCAAGCCTCTCGTGTGAATAAGAGAGGTCCAGAGGGTAAGCAGCTAGATGGACCACAACAGCAGGGATGAGGATGAGGGGGGAACAGGTTAGTGGTGGGTTCCTGCCAGTGTTCGGTTGATGGTTGGACTCAATGATCTGAAAGGGCAATTCGGTGATCCTCCTTGCCTGCACCTACCTCCTCCAGCTCCACTGCCAGCTTTTGCCTCAGCACTTGCTCCTTCTCCACCAGCGTTTCGTTTTGCTCCAGCTGGGTTTTCAACTGTGTTGAGAAAAGGGGAAAAACACCCAGAAATAAATTCACAAGCAAAAAAAACCAAAACAAAACCCCACAAACATCCAAGAGATGTCCCCCCAGTGGGGACATCACCAAGAAAGCTGGTCTGGAGAGAAGAAATGAAAACTAAAGCTTTCCCCAGGGCACCAGAGGGCAATAGGTACTGGCATCTCCTCTCTGCTGGGAGGATGCCGATGGCCAACCCGGGGCTTGGCTTTGCCAAATTTTGCCTGCTCTTCAGGCAGGGCCAGCTGGGACTAGGGATGAGAGGCACCCCAGTGCTGAGGATGTGTCTGCCATGGCCGGTCACCATGCCCGGGAGAAGCCTCCACACTTAACAGGATTAAAGGATGGAGAAGGAGCCCGGATCATGGCGGCACGGCCACCGGCGAAAGGCCTTAGCCTGAGAGGGAAGAGCCGCTGCTAATGCTCTCAGCACGGCTCCAGCAGGATTTACGGAGCCTCTGTAATCCTAATCCCCCACCGGCCAGGAAGGGATCCCAGCACAGTTCTGTCAGGGTGTCCCCTTCCTCCGAGGGGAATCAGAGAACCATAGAATGGTCCAGGCCAGAAGGGACCTCCAAAGGTCATCTAGTCCGACCCCCCTGCAGTCACAGGGACACCCCCAACTAGACCAGGTTGCCCAGGGCCTCATTGAGTCTCACCTTGAATGTCTCCAGGGAAGGGGCCTCAACCACCTCCCTGGGCAACCTCTTCCAGGGCTCCACCACCCTCACTGGAAAGAGCTTCTTCCTAAAATCCAATCTAAATCTGCTTCTCCTCAGTTTAAACCCATTGCCCCTCCTCCTGTCACTGCAGGTCTTTGTAAACAGGCTCTCCCAGCCTTCCTGTAGCCCCCTCAGGTACTGGAAGGCCACTATTAGGTCTCCCTGGAGCCTCCTCTTATCCAGGAGAAGCTAGGAGACCCCAGACCCCTTGGGCAATGATAGCCCAAGGGCTTGCAGCATCCCCTGCCTGCCTCCCCCAAATATCTCACCAGCCTGATGCCATGACTGATCAGTCACCCCCAAGTGACTGATGCCACCTGGGGAGGAAGAACCCCAGGCACCAACGTAGGTTAGGGATGGATCTTCTAGCAAGTACTTCCGAGAAAAAGGATCTCGGAATCCTGGTGGGTGCCAGGCTCTCCAGGAGCCAGCAATGTCTGCTTGTTGCCAAGAGGGCAAACGGAATCCTGGACTGCAGAGGGAAGAGTGTGGCCAGCAGGTCAAGGGAGGTCATTCTCCCCCCCTGCTCCCCACTTGTGAGGCCACCACTGGAATCCTGCATCCAGTTCTAGGCTCCCCAGTTCAAGAGAGACAGGGAACTACTGGAGAGAGTCCAGTGTAGGGCAACAAAGAGGATGGAGGGATTGGAGCATCTCCCCGATGAGGAAAAGCTGAGAGAGCTGGGGCTCTTTAGCCTGGAGAAGAGAAGGCTGAGGGGAGAATTTACCTACATTTACAAGTACCTAAAGGGTCGGTTGAAGGAGGATGGAGCTGGACTCTTTCTGGTGGTTTCCAGTGACAGAACGAGGGGCAACGGGCACAAGCTGGAACATGGGAAGTTCCACTCCAATCTGAGGAAGAACCTCTTTGGGGTGAGGGTGGCAGATCCCTGGCAGAGTCTGCCCAGGGAGGGTGTGGAGTCACCTTTTCTGGAGATCTTCCAGCCCTGCCTGGATGCTGTCCTGAGTGATGTGCTCTGGGCAACCCTGCTTTGGCAGGGGAGTTGGGCTAGAGGAGCTCTAGAAGGTCCCTTCCAACTCTATCAAATCCATGAATCCGTGGCGGAGAGGGGAACAGCCTGGTGAAAGCTGTCTGGCTACATATTCCCAGCAGGTGTAAGACACAGAGTTGGAGGGATGGAGGGGGGAGGGGAAGGGGGACGGACTGGCTTCCCCCTCAACACACAGGAGACAGGACACGACACAGCCATGACAGCCCTGAACAAAAGCCACGTGCATTTTCTCCATGGGGTTAAGAGACGGGCAAGACAGGACAAGGGACATGGTTAAGGGTCAGTGCCTCCAGCAGCAGTCTCACCACCCTAACCTCCAGGGCAACAGGCTCACTGGGGTCAGCTCGTAACCCACTACTTCTCCATCCTGCACATGGCTCTTCATCTCACTCAACTGCTGCCTGACCTGGAAGGAGGACCAGCAAGCGGGGCTCAGATACACACCCCCGCGCTGAAGCCCTCGCAAGACCCACAAGGACCAAGTGGCAACTGTGCCCCAACGTAGTTGAGAGGTTAAATGAAGCGACGGAGGCAGGGTAGCAGGTCCCATTTTGCTGTCCATCATAGCTGGGATGGGTGGGGAGGCAGTTACTTGAACACCCCCCATCAAACTCACCCCACCCTCGGTCAGAAGAAAGAGAAGGTGGCTGGATGGCCAATGTGCTCCACACTTAACAACCACCTGCCCCCCCAATGAGATTTAAGACTAATAATGACCCCACAACACATTCCCTCAAGAGCAAGGGGCTGCCTCGGGCTCACTGAGGGAGCTGGACAGTAGTGACAGTAGTGGCTGCAAAGCTGAGGGAAACCTGCATCCTGACTCCTGAGGGAGTCACCTGAGGGACAGCATCTGAGGGAAACCTGAGGGAAACCATCATCCTGACTCTACTCCCAAGCCTCTCACAATCACACACAGATTTACAAACAGAAGCCTTCGTGGTTTTGGCAGGTCTGTTGTCTTGCTGGCCCTACATCCCAGTCCTCTTCCCCACTTACCTACAGAAACCAAGCCCCATCCTTCAGCAAACTGAGCGAGCCCTACATATGGGCTGCACAGCCTCAGTCCTCCCATCTGGAGGTGGGCAGATGGATGGATGGATGGATGGATGCTTAAGGCACTCAAACCCTTGCCCCAAAGTGGTGCTGGGGTAACCTGCATCCAGAGGTGGGTGGGTGGATAGATGGATGGATGCTTAAGGTATTCAGAACCCTGCCCCAGGGTGGTGGTGGAGAAACCTGCATCCAGAGATGGATGGATGGATGGATGCTTAAGGCACTCAAACTCCTGCCCCAGGGTGGTGGTGGAGTAACCTGCATACAGAGGTGGGTGGAAGGATGGATGGATGGATGGATGGGTGGATGCTTAAAGGCACCCAAACCCCTCCCAGGGTGGTGGTGGGGTAACCTGCATCCAGTGGTGGGGCAGCTGAGTTTTTTCTGCCACATGCCAGCTTGCACAAGCCTTGCCACTCTCCCTTCCTTCCCACCCCCATCACCAGTGGGAAAAGCAGGTGAATAAAGATCTCCTCCTGAGTCTCAAACACCCCCTCTGAGAGCTGGATCAGTGTGGTGCCCGGCAGGACCGGGTTTGCCCCTGTGCTAGCCATGCCTTCTTCCCCACCCACCATCCTCCCTGACTCTGTGGGGAGGATGCCAGCCCCACAGCTGGGTTTTGCCAACTGACTCCAGGTTGAGGTCCCAGCGAGGTCCCAGCTGGGCACCCTGAGAGTTCCTCCTTACCAGGGCCAGCTCCTTGCTCTGCTTCTGCGTTTCCGTCTTCGCTGCCTCCAGTTGCTTCTGGGACTCTGACAAGAGCTGCCTCAACTGTTGAGGAGGATAGAAAGGGGGAGGGGGGGAAAAGTCCATTTATACTCTTGGTTTTGGAGCTGCTTGGCCCAAGGAAGCGTTTTTCTGATGCAAGACCTTCCCAAAGAGTCCATGTTGACATCACTCGCTAACCTGCCTGCTGATGTCTGCTCAGGGAGAGAGACGGCCATGAGATAGCTCCATCTCACCTGAGCCAAAGAAATCCCACAGGCCACCAAGGAGCAGTGGACAGCATCTCCATACAGATCTCCCAGTCCCATCACCTTGCCAATGGACCTCCTGACTTTAGATGTCTACAGCCTGGACCACAGCAAACACCTCCATCTGTTTTCTCCTGCTTTGCAAAGCTGCAGATCCCCGGGACACTCCCCAAAATCCCTGAAACGTGGATGGATGGTAGGCCAGGCTTAGAATAAAGACGTGTTTAAGAAGGTAACAGCTGCCTCACTTACAACTTCAACTTCTTTTGTGTAGTTTTGGCGTTCGGAGCTGGCTGTCTCCAAGTGATTTTCCAGTTGCTTTTCCAGAAGAGAAGTGTATTCCTTTAGCTGGATTAAAAGGGAGGAAAGCAGGAGGGAGTTGATTGATTGAGGTCCAACACAGCCCAAACATCCCATGATCCAAATCTGCCTTCCCCAGGGCCAAGTCAGGAGATGGGTCCTGACTCAGCCCAAGCACAGCAAGTATCCACCTGGCACCTGCGTGGGGACCTTCTCCTGTATCCAAAAAAGCCTTACCTGATCTGTGCTCTGCAGATCCGCTTTCAATTTCCCCACCGTGTCTTCAAGGGATTTCAGCTGGAGTTGTGACTAAGCCCGAAAAGATCAGAAAAGGTGAGTAAAGCACGTCTCACATGGACACCGAGCATCTTTCATTCAGCCAAAAAAACAGCCAGTGTTCCATTCCCACTTTCTCTCCCACTTCAGCCTATACCCAAGTGCAGAAGAGGCCTGACACCAAAGCGGAGCTCCACAGCCTGCAGGGCAGGAGCTCCTCTTCCCAGGGAGGATGGGTCCGACAAGCCCAGGCTGTAAATCGTGGAGGAAGGTAACAGCTTTTGCCTGCAGGACTTCAGCTGGCCACAAACAGCTTTCGACACCCCAGAAACTGGCACCAGACTCGGTGCAAGTTTCCTACTGAATGTGCCTTTGGTTTGGAAGCAGCAAGGGAGACTTTCCAATGAGGTGTCATGGGCTTTGCTATTAGGAGAAGCCAAGCTATCACAAAAAAAAAGCATGGGGTTTGCATTTTAAACTTGGACTGATGCTTGAAGAGGACTCCACAGCTGCTGAATTTTTGTTGGAAAGGAGGAGTTCGCTTCTTCTCCGCAGAGAGGCAGGACTGCTCTGGGACCTGCCCTAACCACCAGACGTTCATCCCATCACGCATACCCTGCTGCCAGCCCAAACCAGCAGCCACGTCATCCCGGTGCAATCCTACACCAGCCCTCGGCAGGCAGCAGGAGCCAGCAACCAGCTGAGAAATCAAAGATCTCTTGTACAGGAGCTCTCCCCCACAGCCCCAGTTAACTTCAAAACCCCACGTGATGGACCGGGGAGCAGCCAGACCGGGGAAAGTGGCTTCATCTCAGTCCTGCAGCTCAAGTTCTGCATTCAATTTCAACTTCAGTCTGCTTTGCAGGAAAGGCACGGCTGGCCAAGTTCTCCTAGACTCCAGCTAAATCACGAGAGCTGAGGAAACATGCTCCCCACTAAACTCCTGGGCAACCACAGCTCTCTCTGGCAGCTGCCGGCTGGCTTTTTAACTGGGAAGAGCAGTACCCAGAGCTCGACAGAGACAGCTGGACCCAAAACCATGTGCAGTACGTGGCTTAAGCCTCAGCTCCTTTCCAAAGGCTCAACGAATGCCACGGTTAACCCAGGTTTTGAGAGAGCAAGCCAAGATCTTCTGAAAATGGGAGTCCAAGAGTCCTGCACGTGCTCTCCCCCACCCCATTAAGCCAGCACCCACCAGGAGGGCTCAGCCCAATTTCCAAGCATCAGAGCTTGGCTTTAGTGAAGCAGTGACGTGGTAGTTTCCCAACTACCACGTCTGAGCTGGGGAGCTGCAACCATTCCTCCAGCTCCACCAGCAGCATCTAGGCACATCTCAGGTGGGGAGGTGGGATCCAGGAAAAGGAGAGGCTTAGCTGGGGCTCCTTGTCTGCTAGTTTGGTGACAGAAGGGGTGGATTTGGGAAAGAAAAGTGCCTGTGTCTCAGAGTTCAAGGCTGGCAGGAATAGTTAAGGTCACCATGCCATTTAGAGCCAACAGCCCCCCTCAGCTCCACAAGTGACAAACCCAGGTGTGCCCCAAACACGCACCTTTTGGAGTTCCTCTTCAGATGCTGTGAGCTTTGCTTTCCACACCTGCTCCTCCTCCTCCACGCTCTTCTGCAGGTTTCGCAGCATCCCTTCCTGTTGGCAAAAAGCCTCACCTGAGCCCAAAACCCCTCCAGCCCTCCCAAGCCAAGCAGTAGCAGGGCTGGAAGCCCTGGCATACCCAACACCTCTCCACGGATTTGCAGCCAAAGAAGAGATGATAGAATTAGGTGCCCTAGGTGGGGCTAGGGGCTCCCAGCAGGCTGGCTCAACCACCCTGCTCATCAGAGCCCTTGCTGTCCCACATCCCACCACCACCACCACCACCACCACCAGGAAGGTTTCCAACACAATTAGGCTGAAGAAGTGCTCTAAAAATTCAGGTTTCTCCTATTGCTCTGTCTCAATAGGCAAACAGTCTTCCACGTGGCAGCCCCCCCAACATACTGAGGGACGCCCACCATGAACTCACAGCCAGCCTGGGCTGCCAGGAGACCTCTCAAGAGGTACTTGTAGTGGGAGATCAACCCACCACCAAAGCTGCAACTCACCGTCTCTGCAAGGATAGTCCTATACTGCTCACATTCTGCTTGTAAAGTGCTTTGCGCTTCCTCTGCCTCTTTTAATTTAAGTGCTGAATCCTGGAAAGAGAGGGAAGGGGTGGAGGGAGAGAGGGATGAGGACAAGAAATGAGTGACCCTCAGGCACTCCCTCGCCCCTCCACCTTCCAGCTCTTTCACTTACTGGGAGCTCTGTTGCAGTCACCTCCCGCTTTAGCACATCCACGGTCTTCTCCTTAAACTCTTGTAGCCACGTGTCATAATCCTGAGTTGGAAAAAAGAAGAAGGAAGGAAAAGGATGCTTAGATGTTGCTCCTTCCCATTTGGTGGAGGGCTTTGGGGAGGGGGGTGGTGGTGGGGTCTGAGAAAGCCCACACTCACCTGTTGCGAGGACACGGTGACTCCGGGGAGGGCAGAGAGCAGTGTCTGCTTGGTTCGCGTCTGGAGCGCGTCCAGCTGTTGGGCCAGCTCTTCCTGTAAGAGGGACAAACTGGCATGGGGTGCCTGCCAACCAGCCAGGCCAACATTGGTCCTGCTTTTCTGTGCCTACAGGGGTAAGCCAGCACAGAGGAACAAGCCAACAGAGAAACTACTGCTGCTGAGAACCACCAGTTCTTCTCCTCCCTTCCAGTTCACCCATCTTCCCAGTTCCCCAACCTGTACTGGGGAAACACAGCCCTCAAGACAGACTTCGGAGAAGCTGGCAGGACGGTTGAGCCAGCACTGCTCCTAAGAGAAGGCAGGGAACCTAGGGCAGACATCTCTGGTGGCTCAGGGAGGCTGAATGTTTCCCCTACAGCACCAGCATCACCACTGGAGAGAAACACCAGCCTCACCTTCGCTTTTGTAGCAGCAAGTAGTTTTTCCTCGCACGACTTTTCCACCGTAGTCAACGCTTCCATTGCTTTCCAGTTCTTCTCGCGAAGGTCCTGCCAAGACCACACACAGAGGGCAATAAGCCATTCATCAAGTCCAAAGGCCACCAAGATGCTTGTTGACACTGCGGAGGATTTCAAAGCCTCCACTCAAGAAGATGGGCAGCAGCCCGTCACTTTTGCCAAGGGTCTTCCATCCCACTTCCCATGTGCACCCTTTTCCCTTCCATCCATGCAGTCACCCAATGCACCACATTGCTCATGCAATGGCCTTGGGGGAGCAGACCAGAGCTGGATGGAGGTGGGAGCTCCAGAAGCAGCTCTCAGGATGCCCAGAGCTGCCTGGAGAGGACACAGGCCAAGAGGAGGGCTGCAAGGTTGTCCCCACACCAACTGTTACCACCTTGTAGTGGAGGGATAAGGAGCAGAGGAGCAATGAAGTGTGAGGAACCCCTGCTCAGGGATTACCTTGACCCTGTTGGGGAAGGATCTCCCTGGCTTAACATGTCCTAAATATCGCAAGAGAACAGGGGATAGACATAGACACCTCCACCCAGTGTCTCGAAGTGCTGGAGCAGCCTCTGGCCACACCACAGAACCATTGGTAGCCAACTATGATGGGTTGTCATTCAGCCCCGGAGATCTGGGCCTTGGAGGAAAAAATTGTGAGCAGCAAAAGCCAAGCCCGGATCACTCACGTACGTTGTTTTTCACCTTCTGCTGCTCCATGGCCTCTCGCAGCTCTGCAGCTTCCCTTTCCAAGGACGAGAGCTGGTCCGTCTTCTCCTGAAGCCTGGAAGGGCAAGATGCAGGAGTGAGTCTCAGCATCCCCCCTTCCCCTCCCAGTCAAGAAGGGGACCACATCCCTCCCTCTCCCAGTGTGTTCTGGGATGTACACACAGCAGGAGGAACAATTCTGTGAGATCTAAATCAGGGCTGCTGACTAGATGCCCCAAAAGCCTGCAGCTTCCCTCCACGCCTTCAGACCCACCATCTGCCCTGAAGGGAGCCTCAGCTTGAGCAGACCAAGGTCCTTGAGAAGAACCACCCAAGCCTCTTGGGGTCCCAGGACAACTAAGCAGCTGCCCTCCTTTCGAGGAATGCTGGATGCTCGCTGGCAGTAGGGGCATCTGAGAAGTCTTTCCCCCAGTGCAGAGCCTGAGCCTTCTCAAAAGTGCCCAGCACATGGACAACAAACAACAGGCACAACTCATGACATGGGAAACTCCAGTTAAAGGACAGGAAACCTTTCTGCACCGGGGATGGTGAGGGAAGGAAGAGTTTGTCAGACACTGGAAGGGGGACCCAGAGAGGTGGTGCATCTCCATCCTTGGATATACTTGGAAATGTCCCCCAGAAACCTCCTCTGGTTGTCCCAGCTTTGAGCAGGGGCTTGGATGAGAAACATCCCACCCCCCAGCACCAACACCACCAGGAGCAGTTTGCCTCCATGTGCCAACCAGCAATTACAGCCCCACTTCAGGATGGGCTAGCTGTTATCTGGGGCCAGCACTGGAGCTAATTAACATTTTTAACACCTGTGTTGGCCAGGATGGACCTTGCCTTCCCAGCTTCACAGACCCCGAGCCTGGCTAACGGGGAGGGCATGAAGCCCTCACCCACAGGGCTCAGCACTCAGGGAAGACTGGGACACATGGACAGCAAGCTGGAGGTGACAGAGGAGCCTCCACGTGCACCTAGACCCACCTGGACTGCAGCTGCTTCATTTCTGCTTCATTGGCTGCCTGGAAGAGAGAAAGCACTTTCGTTACCCATCCCAGGCAGGTGATGCAGCATCTCAGAGAGGGTCCCAGAGAGCAGAGATGGCACAAGGTACTGCATTAACTCTTCCCTGAGCCCTGCAACCCCTTCTCCTCCTCTTCCCGCCCCAATTAAACGAGCACGCGACCTGCAAGTTTCTGTCTTTTTCTGCCTCCCTCATCTGGCCTGCCTCCAGCAGAGCTTCAATGGATTTGATCCTCTCCAGGAGCCTGGCGTTCTCTGAGCTGGCATCTTGCAGCTTCCCCTTCACCTTGTCCAGCTCCACCAATTTGCTTTTAACCTCTGCTTCGGAGCTCAGCAGCTTGGCCTGCAGTTCTGTCAGAGGAAGGGATGAGAAATGCAGTAAGGTAAGTGCAAATAAATTTGGAGACTCCCCACCCTACCCTGGACAAACAGGACCCTTAGGCAAAGAAGCCTTGGTTGTGGACATTTTCAGGAGGCAAAGAAAGGGTAGGAAGGGAGAGGTATTGGAGCGGCATCCTGGAATAGAACCATGGACCAGTCCTACACCTTGCTCACAGAATCATATGGGGCTGGAAGGGACCTCTGGAGATCATCTCCTCCAACCCCCTGCCAAAGCAGGTCCACCCAGAGTAGGTTGCACAGGAATGTCTCCAGGTGGGTTTGAATGTCTCCAGAGAAGGAGACTCCACCACCTCTCTGGGGAGCCTCTCCCAGGGCTCTGACACCAACAAAGGAAAGAAGTTCCTCCTCCTGTTCACATGGAACTTCTTACGTTCAAGCTTGTGCCCATTTCCTCTTGTCCTGTCCCTGGGCACCACTGAAAAAAGACCGGCCCCATCCTCTTGACACCCTCCCTTCAAGTATTTATAAGCATTGATCAGATCCCTCCTCAGCCTTCTCTTCTCCAGACTAAAAAGACCCAAGTCCCTCAGCCTCTCCTCCTAAGAGAGATGCTCCAGGCCCCTCATCATCTTTGTAGCCTCTGCTGTACCCTCTCCAGCAGTTCCCTGTCCTTCTGGAACTGGGGAGCCCAGAACTGGACACAGAGCTCCAGATGGGGCCTCCCCAGGGCACAGTAGAGGGACAGGATGACCTCTCTCCACCTGCTGGCCACAGGTGATGCCCCCCATGATGCCATTGGCCTTCTTGGCCACAAGGACACATTGCTGGCTCATGGTCATCTATTGTCCACCAGGACTCCTAGGTCTCTCTCCTCAGAGCTGCTTTCCAGCAAGTCAGCCCCCAACCTGTCTTGGTGCAGGTGGTTATTCCTCCCCAGGTGCAGCACCCTACACCTTCCTTTATTGAAGAACACCAGGTTCCCCTCTGCCCAGCTCTCCAGCCTGTCCAGGTCTCACTGTGTGGCAGCACAGCCTTCCACCCCCTCCCAATTTTGTGTCATCAGCAAACTTGCCGAGGGTACACTCCATTCCCTCATCCAGGTCATTGATGAATACATTGAAGAGGACTGGACCCCGATTGACCCCTGGGGGACTACACGTGTTACAGACCTCCAACTAGACCCAGTGCCACTAATGACAACCCTCTGAGCTCTGTCTTTCATCCAGTTTTCGATCCACCTCACTCACCATTCCTCTGACCCACACTTCCTAAGCTCACCTCTGAGGATGCTGTGGGAGTCTGTCTACAAACTTTTGTCTACCTCAACTTCAGCAAGGCTTTTGACATCCCAACTCAACCCCAGATCTACACACACCTCCTGCCTCCCACCAACCCTGGAAGCCCCAAGATCTCCTCATTGATCCCAGGTCCTCACCGGCAATGCTCTGCTGTTGGCCTTTGGCCTTTTCCATGTCTGCTAACAGGCTTTTGTAGCTGCCCTGGGTTTTGCGGAGCTCCTCGCTTACTTCATCCAGCCTCTTCTGCAGCGTCGCCTCCACCTCCCTTTGGGAAGCCTGCACGGCAGGAAGAGAAGGCTTTCCAGAGCGTGCCAGGCACCCCGGCCAACTTGAAGCAAAGCTCCACGTGTCACATAATGTTATTTTTAAGCTGTGCTTTTTGGGTGGTGGTGGGGGGGTATTAAGTCATCTCCCCCCCCCCGCACCCCCCTCTTCCTCCGTGTGTGAAATATCTTGCCTTGTGCTCGCTTTTTATCATTTGCCAAGCCCTCAAGTGGGAAGCAGACAACACCCCGAGCGTCTCGGTACCCGGGCCAAGACCACGGCCATCTTCTTCTCTAGAGAGCTTAAACCTCTCAGAAAAAAAAACAACACCAAACCCACAACAAACCACCTCTCAAAGCCCTGCTCCTAATGCACAGCCCCAGCCTGGCGGGGAGAGGTACTGCCACGGCGCTCAGTCGGGACGGAGGCACCCAGCCACGTGTTTCCACACGTGGAGGAATTTTCTGTGCAGTTTGGGCCAGGGAAGACTTTTTTTTTTTTCTTTTTTTTTTCCATCTTAGAAAGCAGGGAGGAAGAGGCCTGGCCAAGGCAGGCGCTTCGAGGGGGAAGGCAGAGGAGGAGGAGGAGGACAAGGAGCAAACCAGCAGCTCTACGGGCACATGTCGCAGATGGGAGAGACATGGCTTTGCACAGAGAGGACAGATGACAAACCTGGTCTCTGTCTCTGGAGTATGTTGCTTCCAGAACCCACCAAGAAAGCAGGACATCCCTATTTTTTTGAGGACTTGACCCCACATCCTCAGCTCAGAGCTCCTGGTGTTATGACGGAGCACATTCTCCCTAGCACCCCAGGCATCTTAAGTACATCGCTGGCTTGAAAGTCTTCCAGCCTGGTATGATTTATTTAATTAGCATTAAGGCGTGCAGCAAGCTGACAGTCCTGGAGAAGCTCACCTAAAAACATGCCTAGGAGCTGGTGTGCTGAGCCAGGAAGGCAGCTTCTGCCTTCATTCCGGCAGCGTGCCCGGGTCAACCCCTTGCTCCTCACCTGCAAAAGCAGCAAGGGGCCCAAACCAGCCCACCAAAAAGAGATGTGCACTCCCAGGTACCAGAAAAAAATTAAGACCAAGGATACTAAGGGCCCCTTGCCCTAAGACCACCTCTACAGAACCATTTTGAGCATAGGCATTTAAAGGTCTCCAACCACTGCAGCCTCCTTGTAAAAAGGCCAGAGCAATTTGGGGACCATAGCATGTGCAGGAGGGACACACCACATCCCTCACCCTGTCCTCCCAGCTCCAGGGGAAAGTTAAGTGCAAGTTCTTGGGTCAGGGGTACCCGGGATCAATGTTCCCAGCACCTGGCGTGGCTGAATCCCAGAAGGACCATTGCCACCCTGCCAGAAGATGCTCTTCCCTGCCTGGATACATCCTGCTCAGAGGCTCTGCTTGGAAGGTGGCCTTTAAACAACCTGAGAAACCCCCAAAAACCCAGCCCCACCCTTTTGACAACAACCACCACCAAAAAAAAAAGCCACAAGCTCTACCCTCCTGCACCCGGGAGGGAGAGCAACAGGCTTAAAAACAGCTGAGTAGAGAAAGAGGTTGAGGACAGGCTGGTGGGGACCAGCGGGTTTTCCTCTCTCACCCCTGCAGGGTACCACCCAGCAGGGTGCATTTTTGGCTTCCCCCCCTCCCCACACCTTCACACCAGGCTCGTGAGCTTCATGGGTGAGGGAGAAGAACAGCTTCCACCAGGGCATCGTGATCCCCGGGCTTTGCTGGGGATGCTGCACAAAAGGCACACGGCGTGTGACAAGCTAATGGAGGAGGAGGCCATTAAGAGGCTCCCAAGGCAGCCCCCTCCCACACTCATCTCCCTCCAAACCCTTCCCATGGCCAAGTGGGATCTTCTCAATCCACCCACCCCCGTCTCTGCGAGGGGGGCCTGCCTGACCTGTAGCTGCTCCATCTGCTTCTCGGCGGCCACCGCTTTGACCTCCCAGCTCTTCTTCTGCTGCTCCTCTTGCTGCAGGGCCTCCGACTTCTCAGAGAGCTCCTTCACCAGCTTGTTGCACTCTTGCCGCAGCTTGGCCAGCTCGGCGTTCTGCCTGCACCAAGAGAAGCAGGGTTATTTGAGCCCACGGGCCAGTCAAGCATCTCTGAGATGTCAGGAGTCCTCCAGTGGGCCTGATAGAGGGCTTGAAACATCTTAATGGTCGCATTCGCCCATTCCCAGGTTACGCCTGATCCTTTCAGAGAGGGGGTGGAAAGAGCTGACAAATGGCTTTTCAAATGCCACGTTTCCATCACAGGAGGTGAGGATCCCACAGGTTAAGGAGGTGAGGATCTGCCCTCCCAGACACAAGAGGAAGCGCTCAAAGCAGGCTGGAGTCCAGTCATTATTTTGCCACTGTTAATCACCATTTGTTTCAAGACTTTATACAAAAAGAAAGGTGAATTTCTTCTACCTAGCTCCTGGTTGGTCTGCAGACCCCAGGCAGGTCTCAGATCTCTGCAGCATCGCTCCCATCAAAGAGACGGCTGCATTTCTTCTCAAGTTTGACAGCACAAGCTCCCCCTAAGAGGGGAACGGCCACTGCACCTTCTGGTCCCTGCTCTGGTGCCTGTTGGCTCTAGCATCAGCAGAGATGACCCCAGCGCAAAAAGGCAGCTCCCAGCCTCTGTCCCCCCCTGCCCTGGCCTTACTTGCTCTCCGTCTGGCTGGTGGCCTGGTTGAGGGCGTCCCTCAGGATGGAGTTCTCCTGTTGCAAGCGTGCCAGCTGTGTGTTGGGGCCGTTCTCCAGCTGCTCCTGCAGGGTCCGTATCTAGAGGAGCCCAATAGGGGTTAATACCACCACCAGCCCCTTTGCTGTGAAGCCCACACGATGAGCAAGAGGGACTGGCAAGACACACGGGGGCATGTCTACTGATGCTGACAGCCCCCCATGGAATGCAACATCCTGTAAGGATGGTCCCATGTCTCTACTCCCTTGAGCACTACAGTCCAGCAGCATCACAGGGTTTCACCACCCTTCCCAAGGCTCTGGTCTGTTTGCACACCTCCACCTTCTCCAAAAGACCACTCAGCTGCAACCAAGAGCCACCCAGCAACCAGAGGAGGAAGCTGTGGAGCACAGCGTGGGGCTCACCTTGCCCTGGAGCTGCTGGGTTTCGCTGACATGGTCCTGGTAGCTGGCCTGCATGCGTGCCTGCACCGCCGCCATCTCCCGCTCACGGGCCAGTAGCTGCTCCTTCAGCCTGCCCTCCACGGCCACCGCCTTGGCCCGCTCAGCTGCCAGTTCCTTCCAGGAGAGAAGTCACCCAGTTAGTCCTCAGGGCACGGGTTTAACGCCTTAAAGGGATGGGAAATCGCTGACCTCCTAGCTCAGAAGACTTAAAATTTCAGCCCTTTCGGAGCTGACCCCATGCCCAGCTATGCTGTTGAGGACTTCCATTTCCTCCTGCTTTTTGTTTTGGGCCTTGTGGCCACTGGATGCCACTGTTGTTCCACATCGGGCCAGCTAAGAGAAAGGAGTAAGAGAGCCTGGAATATATTTTTTATTATTATTATTGTTTTCAGGAGGTGATTCTAGCCCTCTACTCTGCTCTGGTGAAAGCCCACCTGGAGCACTGTGTCCAGCTCTGGATAGAAAGGACATGGACCTATTGGAATGGGTCCAGCAGAGGGCCACAAGGATGATCAGAGGGATGGAGCACCCCTCCTAGTAAAACAGGCTGAGAGAACTGGGGTTGTTCAGCCTGGAGAAGAGAAGGCTCCGGGGAGACCTTAGAGCAGCCTCCCAATATCTGCTGCCCCATCCCTGGAGGGGTTCAAGGCCAGGCTGGATGGGGTTTTGAGCAACCTGGTCTGGTGGGAGGTATCCCTGCCTATGGCAGGCGGGTTGGAGCTAGATAGTCTTTAAGCTCTCTTCCAACTCTGACCATTCTATGATTCTATGATTCACCCCCTGGCGTCAATACCATCACACAAAGTTTGGGGCAAAGCAGGAAAACTAAAAAAAAAAAAAAAAGAAAAAAAAGAAAAATTAAATACCCTCCACCCCTTGGCTGAAGAGGGATGCTCCATTGGCTGTCTGGGCTGCCCACAGCACCCAAGCTAACCCCCTTGGTTTTTGGCCCAGATGCACATCCAGGTCTCAACCTGGATGGTTTTGTCCTGTCCTGCCTGCAGGCAGATGGTCTCACTGTTGCCAGGTCCCTGCCAGGTGCCGAGGCCAGCGTGGTGGGCTTTGGTTCCAACTTCAGTACCCAAGAAGTGGAGATGGGAGTCTGAATCAGGGAAGATGGCTGTAAAAAGGATCAGGCTCCTTAAAAAAAAGGAGAAGGACCAGCTCTTTCTCAGCTCAGGGGATCCGGGCAGAGACAAGAAGGGATTTATTTCCCCACCTAAAGCAGCAAAAAAGCTGAAAGGGGAAGGGCTTTCTCCTGCTTCTCCTCTAGGACTGCCAACAGGCGCTACCCTGCGGATCTTTGGGCTGGGGCCTCCCCAGGCTGGACCAGGCTCCGTAGAGGTCAGGAGGGGATCTTCTACTCTTTTCTTTGGGGGGGAGGGGGGAACCAGAAAACAGGTGGAAGACCCAGGCATCCCTTGGGCTTCACCTCTTATCCAAGGGGGATAAGATATTTGAGCCAGCAATGTGCCCTTGTGGCCAAGAAGGCCAATGGCATCATGGAGTGCATCAAGAAGAACCTGGCCAGCAGGATGAGAGAGGTCATCCTGCCCCTCAGCTCTGCCCTGGGGAGGCCCCATCTGGAGCTCTGGGACCAGTTCTGGGCTCCCCAGTTACAGAAGGACAGGAAACTGCTGGAGAGGGGACAACAAAGACGATTAAGGGCCTGAGGCATTTCTCCTATGAGGAAAGGCTGAGGGACTTGGGTCTTTTTAGTCTGGAGAAGACTTAGGGGGGATCTGATCAATGCTTATAAATACTTAAAGGGTGGGTGTCAAGAGGATGAGGCTGGTCTTTTCTCAGTGGTGCCCAGGGACAGGACAAGAGGAAATGGGCACAAACTTGACTATAAGAAGTTCCACCTAAACATGAGGAAGAACTTCTTTACTGTGAGAGTGGCAGAGCCCTGGAATAGGCTGCCCAGGGAGGTGGTAGAGTCTCCTTCTCTGGAGACATTCAAAACCTGCCTGGACAAGTTCCTGTGCAACATGCTCTGGGTAGACCCACTCCAGCGTGGGGGTTGAACTAGATGATCTCCAGAGGTCCCTTCCAACCCCATATGATTCTATGAGCGGGTGGCACCACCAGCGTGACCACAAGGACCAGAGCTCACACGGGGAGGACCACATGGTGGCTCACCTTGCCCAGCTCCCGCAGCTTGTTTCTGGCAGCGGCCACATCCTCCTGCTCGGCGGCGAGCTGCTTCTCCTTCTCCTCCAGTTGGCGTTTCAGGACAGCAACTGGGTCCCCCTTCTGCGTGGCCTGCCAGGGCAAGGTGGCACATGAAGGTTGGGGGAGGGGGGACACCCACCACCTCTGGACCCCACCACCTCCACTCTACAGGCATGGGGATCCTGCCCCTCTGCTCCAGCTCTGGTCTCCAAGGCTGACCCCTGAGGTCAGCCTGCCCGAAAACAGGGCACCTTCCCTCCCCTCCACACCTCCCGAGGCTAGACAGAGTAGTGGGGTGACCACAACGGCGCTGGTAGCCCTACCGTGTGCCAGGTGTCCTGGACGATGCCCGTTTTCTCCGTCAGGATCTCGATGAGCTGCTGGGCCTCCCCCTCGCTGAACACCATGCTGCTGACGGTGGACACAAGCGTCTTGTAGGGCAGGTAGAGGGGCCCGTCCGAGTCCGGGGGTGCTAGGGAGGAAAGAAGGAGGGGTTGGGACTGCTCAAGCCCACGGGAGAGCTGAGTAGCATCATCTCAGTCAGCTTCAACCCCACAATTGACATTTCAAACCAGCATCCACATAGATTTCCAACAGTCAGGTTTGATACCTTTCTAATGGAAAGCAATATGAGAAGGGCTGTAGATGACCCTCATCACAGACATGGGCTTCTTGACCCAGCTGTCACTTCTGCCTGCCACTACTACTGGTCCCACCACCCTACCACCATCCTCCATCAATGGAATGATTCCCAGCAGGAACTGGGCATGCTTTGCCCAATGCCAGGGAGCAGAGACGTGCTGGGCATCAGAAGCTGGACCACACAAACTTGCTGGGGAACATCATCCCATGCAGACGTGCCAGTGATGCAGAGCACAGCAAAGTCACCTCCCACCTTTCATCAGGCAGGATTGTTCCAGCTCTGTTAAGGAAACAATACAACTCCAACTCTTCCCCTGTCCCTCTGCTAACCTGGGAAAGCCAAGGAGCATCAAGGAACCATGCCACTGTTGTAGGACCACAGTGCATATGGTCATGATGGAGAGAGGGTGGTGGGCAGTGGTTTAGGAGTTCTTGTGCAGCATCTATGGCCTTGCGGGCTTATTTTCCTCTTCTTCCCAGAAGAAAAAGTAGTTTGGATTCCAATAGCTCCAGAGCCTCTAAAGCCATTAACTCCAGGGCCTCTTGAACACAGAGCTCAGAACCCCCCCTCAAGCAGCAAGGTCAGAGAAGAAGGAGGAGGTGGTGCTGCAGGCATCAGAGCAGAGATGGAGAGGAGCTCACGCTGGAGCAGGTTCTTCCAAAGGGACTGCAGCCCACGGAAGGGTCCAGGCTGGAGCAGGGAGGGCAGAGAGGAGCTGTTAAGGACTGCCCACAGTCCCCCTGTGCCCCTCAGGGAGGGCAGGAAGAGGAGTCAGGAAGGAAGGAATGAAGTTGAGCCTGGGAAGAAGGGCAGGGGGAGGAGGCGGTGCTTTAATTTTTCTTCTGTTTCTCATCTATTTGAGCTGGAAAATTAAAGTAGTTTTCCCCAAGTCAAGTCTGTTTCGCCTGTGATCACAGAATCACATGAGGTTGGAAGGGACCTCTGGAGATCATCTCCTCCAGCCCCCTGCCAAAGCAGGGACACCCAAAGCAGGTTGCACAGGAATGTGTCCAGGAAGGTTTGACTGTCTCCAAAGAAGGAGAATCCACGACCTCCCTGGGCAGCCTCTTCCAGGGCTCTGTCACCGACAAAGGAAAGAGCCTCCTCATGTTTAGGTGGAACTTCTTACATTCATGTTCATGCCCACTTCCTCTTGTCCTTTGATACGGCAATTACTTAGCAGTTACTTTCTCCATCTTGACCCATGAGCTTCCCCATCGATTTTCTTCCCCATCCCATTCTGTTGGGGAGGGAAAGTGTGAGAGCAGCTTGGGTGGGCATGGGGTAGCCAGCCATGGTCCACCATCGCAAAAGAGCAGCAAAGCCCAGGAACATCCCAGCGGCTCCAGCATGTGCTGTTTGCTCCTGGCTTCTGGTAGATCCTTTTGGGATGGCAACACCAAGGGCACTTGAGCACCTATTTTTATTCTGCCAAGGGATAATTTGTTGCTTCTGCCTTTAAGGAGGAGAGACCATGGCTGCTGAAAGGCTGCCCACAATACTTTGGTCAAGCTGCAGCCAGCTTCATGGTGCAAATACTGCCCAGAGCCTTCCTTTGAAAAATCCTACAGGAGCACCTAAAACATCGCTCCTGGCTTTTAAGCCATGGAGGGTCAGCACTTCATACCCAAAGAAGTGGATGTTCAGCACAGCCCAAAACTTAAACTTAACTTAAGCCCCAAACTCCAACTTAACAAGTGTTAAGAGTTCATCTCCCATCCGCATTCCTTCAGCTGCTACAGCTTGGATTTGGGGCCGTCTTTTTTCAGTGTTAGAGAAAAGCATCCCCAGCTCCAATTGGAGCTGCCTCCAATTTCCCCAAAAGCCATTGCTGTTAGACCCTCTGGTAAGGGCACCTCAAACCGTTCCAAACCTCATCCCATCATGGAGATGGCCTCTAGCAAAATCCTTTCCTCGGAGGGGCAGACACAGGGGTTCTAACCTAACCTTGGAGACGTTCTGCTGAGTAGCAGGTTCTCTTCTCAAACACGGGTGTGGAAACCACCCAGTGAATGTGCTGGAGAAGGCTAGCAAGTAGGGGTGTCTTTTTGTTTGGTTGGAGTTTGTTGGGTCGTTGGGTTTTTTTGGTTGAAATAAAAAAAAGAAACCCAAACCTACGTGCTCCACATCATGTCTTTTGTGAACACCTGAGAGATTTCTCCCCCAGATCCACATGGGAACACTACTACAGGTCTGAAAGCACTCACATTTTTAGTGCCTGTAATTATCACTTCACCAAAAATAAAACCCAAACTGTTCTTGTTGGTGCAAGGAGAGGCAAGAATCCAGCAACAGAGGTGTCTCTCCCCTCCCTGCAACTATTTACAATCTGGAGAGTTAAGGACCACCTTCTTTAATCTCTTCCACCTCCAAGTCAATCAAGTGAGGCACAAAAGATGATGAGCAAGCTTTCCTTTCCCTGTGACACATCCAAAGTCACTTCCCTCTAACCATTCTATGGTCAATCCCCTGCAACATAAAATGCTTTCGATCCTCTCTACTCCATAGGGTGTTTTTTAACTCCACTGAACCAGAAATAAACTCTAGCAGTGACAGAAGAAGAGAAGGAGAGTTCCCATGTTCTTTTAATTATCAGGGGTGGAAGGGGAAAACACCTCGACTTGGCTTTCCACCCAGCTGTCCAGCGCCTTGGCAGATGCCTCCTCTCCCAGGTCAAGCACCTCCAGCCTCCATTCATTCTCAGTGTGCAGACCTGATCAGGAACCCCACAATGCAAGAGCAAATCCAAGAAGAACCTGTAACTCTTCAACACCTGTGTGCTGGACCAAGGAGTTAAGCACCAAGCAGGGGTACCTGATGCAGGACGGAATACATTACGGAGTGAAAACAAGTCAATAAACTCTTGACTTGAACTGTACTCCCTCCCAGAGAGAACTACAGGCTTTTTCAACCCACCTTTCCCTTGGTTCACATGGTCTATCTCATCAGAGACAGCCTTTCTACAGCTGCCCTGTTTCCCGCACTGAAGAAGAATGAAGAGATCTTGGAATGTCATAGCTCTATATTAACAGCACCAAGATGCCCTGCTGGCTCACTCAACAGGGTTATATGGAGAGGAATTTGGCCTTACCTGGCTCGCTCTTCTTCTTGGATGCGGTCTTCTTCTTGACTGGTCCATCATGCTTCTGCTCCTCATGGGTTGGAAGAGCTTCGGTTTTCTTCGTGGCAACAGAGGTGATGACTGGAGCAGTTTGCTGTGTGCCAACCGGTGGCACGGCCACAACAGGCACCTCCTTAGGGGTCACCTCCAAGACAGGAGAACTTTTGGGGACACTGACAGGAGGCGAAGCCAACACTGGGCTGGGAGCAGGCTCTACCTTTGCCACCTTCTTTTCCTTCTTCCTCTTTTCCTTAGGTGATGGAGCAGGTTTCTCCTTTTCCTGGGGGAGCACTGTCACTGCTGCGATCGGGGACTCAACAGTTACAGGCTCAGGCACCACAGCAGGCTCAAGAACCACATCCTTGGAAGAGTCTGTCACTTCCTGAGTCAACTGCTGTTCCGGGATCTTCCCATTAGGTTTCTCTTCCTTTTTCTTTGCTTTTCCTTTTTTCTCAACAGGTTTCTCTTTCTTCTTTTTCTCTATTTTCTGCTGCTGGGTCTTCTCAAGCTCTTTGCGTTGCTTGGCCAAGGCTTCCTCATAAGATGTTTCCTTCATGGAGAAGGTGGACACCAGGAAGATCCCGATGGCTGATATCACCATAAAACCTCCAAAGACCATAACACCCAGCGTCTGAGGGTCATACACATCCATTCTGCCTTATTCTTCTGTGCCTGCAAGACACCGGAACAACAGTTAGTGCCAGTGTGACAGAAAGAGAAACATAGATGCAACATCCTCTCCGAGTTTCATATAGACATCTGCATCTCCAAATGGCACCCTGCACTGAAAAGACAAACGCTCAAGATTCACACAACTCAGGGGAGGGCGATCTGCCTATAACCCATCCCCAAAGTTCATGCTCCTCCACTATGTAGCCTACTCACAGTCGTGCAGCTGTACGGCAGCAACTAATTTCACCAGCTGAAGCAACCTCCAGAAGAACCAAAGAGAGGGAAGAAAAAAAGACAGAGATGCAATCAGAGACAGACACGAGCAACAACCCACTACCCATCCAACGGGATAGCTTTGCATCACCCTGAAGCCCTGTGGCAGTAAGAGAGACTATTTTCAGACTGTTTGATGCACATCAGCCAAGATATGGGCTCTCTCTGGACCACCTGGCCTTTTCATTGCACCCAGATGGCACGTTGGCCAAGATCTGGGCTCTCTCTGGAACACCTGGCCTTTTCCTTGCACCCAGACGCACATCCAGGTCTCAACCTGACAAAACATATCCCTGGAAGAAAAAGGCATGCACAGGAGAGCTTTCCTCAGCTTTGCAGCAGCCCTGGCCTTCTCCCTTTGCCACCTTTGTATTCTGACAGGCCAAGGTGAGGAGGACACATGGTGACCACATCCCGATGGGTAGCTGCTCCCAACAACAGACACCTAGCAACGCCGCCACATAGAAAACCAAGTCACAACCATTTCCTTGAGAGGCAAATACTCATAAAAGCCACAAGTTAAAGCTAAGTAAGTTAAAAAATAATAATAAAAAAAAAA
>BJBW01013784.1:0-50210 GCA_004320125.1 Scolopax mira | reverse complement strand
TCTTCATGTTTAGGTGGAACTTCTTATGTTCAAGTTTGTTCCTATTTCCTCTTGTCCCTGGGCACCACTGAAAAAAGACTGGCCCCATCCTCCTGACACCCACCCTTGAAGTATTTATAGGTTTTGATCAGATCCCCCCTCAGATTTCTCTTCTCCAGACTCAAAAGACCCAAGTCCCTCAGCCTTTCCTCCTAACAGAGATGCTCCAGGCTTCTACTCATTCATCCACCTGCCATTCTGTGAACGCCACAGTGATGCACTGCCCTTTGTCTTGCAGTGGAAAGCCAGCTACTGCTCTGTGACCTTATTTTGAATTTCAGCCATCCTATGAAGGCCAAAGATTTAAGAGAAGCTGAAGAAAAAACTTGGAGTTTGACAGATTAAATAGTAACATCCATTTTCATGTGTCATTTACTATTAATACTGCTTCCGTTTGAAGTGTGAAATGATAGTATGGTTTCCTGCAGTTAGCCTATTTTTATTTTGAACTGAAAATGTGGGGTGGAAAAATGCTATAAGCAGGTTATTGATTTTGAGAGTTTTTTTAACCCAGTTTTCCCAAATGAAACCCATTAGGGCTGTAAAGACTGGTCTCATTAACTAGAAAGGTCAGGAAACTGGGTGTGAAGTTTTTCACGTGTGTTGTCTCCTTTTAAATGACGACATACTGGAGCAGTAACAGAAGAGTTTAAATTATGTCAAGTCATTGGTTTTTTATCTCCATTGTGCTCTGGAAAATGGGATAAGAAGCGGTCAGTGACAGAGGAACTGCAATTTGTCATTTTGTCTTCCTTCCTCATTCTAAAAATGTTGCTGAGGACGGGGCCTGATGAGGAGGCTGCTTCTGGAAAACCAAAAGTACTTTCAGTCTTGTTTCTGCAGTGACTTTCTAATCCCCCTCACTAGAAAAGAAAGAGTGAGTGGTCTCAATACTCTATTCTGAAATCTTCTTGCCCCTAAACTTAAGTAGCCCCTATTTTCCTGTAGTTTATTACATTTAGTATTCAATCAAACTTGTGAACATGTTAGAATGTTGAGATGTGGGTTTTCTTCACATACAAAATATATTTAGCTGAATAAACATCAAACAAAAATTTGCTGTGCTGAACAAAATCTGCACTGTTGTAATTTGTTGTGCTGGTTTGTATTTTATTTACCTTTCACTAATCAGATAATTTAAAACAAATAAAGCATAATTCTGTAGGAGGCGTTTCTGGGCCATCAGGCTTTCCAAGGCAGTGCAATGGAATAGAATTACTGCCTCCAGCTATAATGTTCCTCCAGAATGTGGTTCTTCATTTCAGCATTATTTGAAAAACATACATTTTAACTGACTTGTCTTTCACAAGATTAGTGGGGACCTTTTAAGTGGTGAGAAACTGATTTTGTCAGCTATATAATTTTTAAATTTTTTTTTTTGACTCATACTTGCATAGAAATTAAGTTTGCTAACTTTGAATTCCAGCTACTAGCTAAATATATTAGGATGGAAGATAACATTTACAAAACATATATATTTAAAGTAAAGCTGTTTATAAAATCTGATTATTTTATCTGAGAAGTGATACAGATTACATCAAGGGTCTTTTTCTGCTTTCAATTTTGGTTCAAATAATTCAGGTGATAAACACACAAATGGCTTTAAAGAGGAAACAGTGTATCAAAATCTAACAATTATCAAACCAAGGTCTTGTCAGTAAACAAAGGTTACTAGAAAACCGAGGCAAAGAGTAGGGTTTTTTTCAACCCAAATGCCAGTTAGCAAAGGAAAGAGGAAAAATTAATAATTTAGTATGCTTCAGTGGTCCTCAGCTGCAACTTATATTTTAAAACTGAGAAAGTTACTGTATTTCTTGAAAAAATATGGTACAACCAGAAAGCGGTTTTATAAGAGGAACCAAGTTCAGCCTGATTATGTCTGTCTGTTTTCTAAGAGAATTGGGTGTGTTCTGCCAATTAAGAATCACATGATTACAATCTTGTTGATGTGTGTCCTATAAAAAAGCAGTTGCTCATTTTAGAGTCAGACAGACAGAGTTGGAGAGAGTTCCGTGTTAGGGGAGAACAGCCTGTCTCTGAGTGAGGCTGAAGGATCCAGGAGACAGAACATTGCAGTTTGTGGGCCAAGACCTGCTGTCAGAGAGAACATGGTATCTGTAGACATTGTCTTTTTCTGGAAAGCTGTGAACAAAGACAGTTTCAGCTGAGTAACACAGACCCAGGCAGCTGCATATCCAGGCTTGGGGTTTTTTTGGTGTCACTGAAACCTACATGTCTTTAGGATCCAGGTCAGAGTCCCAGTCTTCTCATGGAAGTGGCCACAGTTAGATTGATTGGGAAATGTTTGTGGGAAAAAATGGGCTTGTATTGTCTTTTGCCTCCTCAACTTTGATGAGGTTTGGGGGCTACTCTGTGTGACATTAAATGACATCATGGCTGCTGCAGTTCTCACAGTTCTCATCTGAAAACAACCTTTCTCTTTTTTTTTTTTCTTCCTATGAAAGCAGAGACTCATATTGGTATTTATTTATGGGTACTTTAATTTGGCGTGGAAATCATTTTGAGAAGATACACACGTTGGAAGATAAAAAATTCTCATGTATGGTATGATTAGTGGACAGTAATAAACACATTGTAGGAAAATCAGATTTATAGAGTACTGCGTTTGAGGCATAATTTAAAGATAACACTGTCCATTTTCCTTAAAATGAAAGGATTTTTAATTACTTCATGATTTTAGTTTGCTGCAAAAGGAAAAATACTCAAGTTTAGAAACTTCAGTAGGCTTTGATACTCTATGGGATCTTCATTCAGGTCTTACTTAAATGTGTCCAGCAGCATATTTTAATATGCACTGGTTTCTTGAACCTCTGTCTTTGCCATCAATCAGAAGAAGAGGTGTTCTTTGGAAGTAATCAATGATATCTGCTACAGAAGAAAAATCCTGTGGGATGGAAAAAATGAGAAAGATAAAGCAAAAATGTCACAATTATTAGTAATTTTTAAACCCAAAATTTTAAACTCTAAATATTTAGCAATCTTATAAAGTCCAGTAAGTACTATCAGATCAGCTGTTTTCATTCCTGCTGTAACCTGTAGCTGGGTGCACAACCTACTGTAATGTCGTACAATTACTTTGTGCAGGCTTGGCCTGTTCAGTCCATGATGATGGATTCAATCCATTCTGCTTGACATAATGATCACACTTGAAAACCTAGAAAGCTGATGGATAGATTCTGAGAGTTGTGACTGGGCCAGAACTGCAGTTTGTGTGCTGACTGGTCTGGCTGGTGCCAGTGAATGCAACGCAGTGCTGCTGGACGAGAGTAAACCCGCAGTCTGGGAGGAAAGCAGGAAAGTTGGCAGATATGGATTTGCTCTCAACTGTGTATTTCCCTTATCTGCTCTCTTAATGGTCAACAAACATTCCTAACCTGCTACATGGATTTCTATTGGCTGTATTCTAAGGCTGTACCTTCATTCCCTGAGTGCAAACAGGAGAATCTGATTTTACTTCCAGTACTTACTTAGTAAGATGTCCTATCAGGAATAACTCTTAAGACAATAAGCAGAATTCCCCTGAGCAAAGCAGCTGGCAGGGTAAATACCCTGACACTTTGGAATGAGACAGGAGATGCAAGGAAGTAGTGTGAAAAATGGAGTACCTCTTTTCCTTTTAAGCCGGTTCCTAACAAATATATTTGATTTTGCTCCTGGTACCGAATCTGGATGTTGTAGACTTTGTCTCTGTACAACACCATCAGGACATACGGATGAGTAGCAGTTTTTCTTGAGCTGTCTCTTACCAAGAAAGTTCCATCCTGAAAGATGAAAAAAGGCAAGATGACAAATAAACATCACTTCCGGGTTTGGTAAGTGTAACAACCTTAACTGCAGCTTCCTTGCTCTGAAGTGTTTTTTCTTTCCCTTTCCTCCTGGTAAGAGTAAACAGAGTTCCCACAGCGATGGGGTATGATCCACTTGCACAGTTAAAACTGGGTTTCATCTGTTTGACTCTGTACTTCATTTTGCTGGTAAATGTGGCTGAGAAAAATGGGGAAGGGGGGGATTAATCTCATCTAATTCAAGCGATCTAAAATTCAGAATTTGCAACACATTCCTCACCGGTGACAGAGCACCATGTCCAGAGATAAGTCACTTCTCCTACGAGAGGTGAGGTGAAAGCTTTGTGGGGACACAGAACTCGTTCTCTTAGACTGGAGATGTGACATCTACAGGTAAAGAGATTCAAGGTGAATCCCTCACTCCCGGTATCTCTCCTGGGGCTCTAACCCTGCCAGGTTCCTTACCCTCACTCCTCCCACCTGAGTGCCAGCCCACCCAGCCAGACCAGCGAGGAGCTGGTGAGATTCACCAAGGACCTAACAAGCACCTTGTTTATCTTTCGAAGGGCTGCTTCTGCTTCTGGCCGGGTTATGTAAGCGACGTACCATTCCTCGTTCAGCGAGTCCTCAGGTTTGTGAGAGAGGAGAAAGGAAGGGAGAAAGTCAGCTGTCCATCAATTAGCTCGTGATATTAACAATGGACAAATAAGCAGAGAAAAATTTGAATGTGAGGGGAGTTTGGGTGGATGTGCAGAATTTCTGAAGGTGTGAGCTCCAGGGATCATACTAGTATGCATTACTCTATGGGAAGTGGCACTACAGGATTTTAAAATGATTTGCTCACGTTGATCCATTTGAAAACATCACCTAGTTATAATATGTCTGCACGTAAGCCAGGAAAATGGGTATTCCCAAATATTTTCAGTGAAAGATACATTTTAAGTGATTTGCTCTTTTGTCTGCCTGGGACAATAGCATCCTTTGCTGCCTTTTCGCTGTACTTTGGTTTTAGTTTGTGGTCATTGTTGTGCTTTTTCAAAATACTTTATTAATTTTTTTGATTTTTAACTATCACCTGAGACAATAATGCAGATTTCCTGTGACCACACCATCTGTGGCTGCTCTGCAGTGTTGTCAGCAGGGGTGCTTTGCTCTCAACTTGGCATATTTAAAGAAATGTGAAACTAAAATTCACGTAAAGAGTATGAATTCTTTACTCACCAAGGTTTTATGGAAGAAGGGTTGAATATATAATGCTAATTGAAGGCAATTGTGCAAAACAAGTAATCCACCAAACAAGTTTTTTAGTTTGTTTTACTGGGATTCTGCTATTGTTTTTCTTGGAGAAGACAAAATAAGGCACTAAAGCTACAGAAAAGGAAACTGAAAGCACCTACTGACATCCTGGCAGTGGCTATTAGCTAAAAAAACAACTTTGAAGAACAGTTTCTCTTGAATTTAGAAAATTTGCTGTGTTTAGCAGTTATGGTTAATACTTGTAATGTTTTTGTACCTCATCTTCCTCCATGTTTGTTTGGTGAACCGTCTGCCTGCTCGGAATTGGCAATGGAGGTCTGATATCAGCTGCGCCTCTTGAAGGAGATCTGCTGTTGCCTTCAAAGAGATAAAAGTAGAAAAAAATGTGAAAACCAGGAAAAGACCTTAATATGTGGAGTGCATACATGGTGTGGAATCTTGCTTTTGTGAGGCATGAAGAATTTATATCACTGATAGTGAGAAACTTTGAATTGATTTGAAATCAGATTTAGGCTCCTGTATGAGAACCAAGCTTTTTACATAAAATGGTCCTTCGTGCGCAGAAACTTTAACTGAACTCATGCAGTTCAGGTTTCCTTAAAATCAGATGAACTTGAAACAGAGGTTATACCTTTTTAGCTTCTGTCCCACAATTACTCAGCTGAGAGCATCTCTGGTTGCTTTAGAGACAGCAGTAACGTTATCTCTTTGCATTCCTTGCCTTCTTAGAACATGGAAACTAAAAACTGTCACTGTAAGACACTGGCAGCTGTTACTTTGTGTGAACAAGTATTTGCAAAGCAATTGATTTAAAAGCTTCCTTTAATTTTGTATCTGTTATTACAAGATAAATACACAGTGTCTTTCACATGGGAAGTGTTTTCTCCCTTTTTCAAGAGCACCGGTGTGCCACAGTGGCTTGCAGGCAGTGCTGCTCAGCTCTCAGTGGTGTTAGTTAGAAAAGATTCCTAAATGAAGTTCTGTCAGTGATTTAACCAGGCATTAAGCCCACACCTCATGGGAAAAGAACATCTTGATTCACACTAAGCAAGTTGCTCAAGATGCCCTTCAGGAAGTTGATTGTTTTCTGTTCCAACCAGAAACATGCATTAAAAAAAGGATTATAGTAATTGAACTGAAACCACCTTTCAACCTTTGATCATTTTTTGTCCAAAAAATGCAGGAATGCAGGATACAAACCTAGATGTAAGCGTGGTGGTAGCGAGCCACTTGAAGACAGGTTTCTGGCACTGCTTAAAAAAAAAAAAAATCAGTATAAATGTATTGCTGTTCAACATTTCTGTGCTCTGAGGACTTGATCTGGACTTTGTGCCTGTTTTACAGAATGTAAGATCCTCCTGAGACCTATGAAGGGTGAGGATAAGCTTTTTCTTTCTTTCAGTTTTTCTTTCCTTCTTTTTATGTAAGCAGATGCACCATTAAGTTTATTTGAAGCTCCATCAGGATCAATGCAGAAACTGCTTCAGCTTGTTGATTTTTCCCAGGGAATGACTACTTTATACCCTGCAGCAGGAAGCACAGGCAACAGATATTTATTTCTGGGGTTCCACTTAAAGGGTCATTTTTCTTGTGGCTTTTTTAACATCATTGATGAAAATGCAGTTTCTCATCACTAACGTTGCAGCTACAGATGTGGAGCTACTGGAAAGAGTCCAGTGAAGGGCCACGAAGATGACTGGAGCATCTCACATACAAGGAAAGGCTGAGGGAGCTCAGGCTGCTTAGCCTAGAAAAGAGAAGTCTTAGGAGCGACCTTATGATCAGATACAAATACCTGAAGGCTCTTTTCCAGGTGCCCAGTGACAGGACACAGTGGGCACAAACTGAAACACAGGAGGTTCCCTCTGAACATCAGGAAACACATTTTCCCTTTAAAGGTGGCTGAGAACTGGAGCAGGTTGGTGTGATCCCAGAACCCATATTCAAAACTTCTTAAAATGAAAAGTCACAATCTTCTTTTTTTTTTTTATTTTCGCTTCTTTTTTATTTATGCAACTAATTGGGAACAAACTGCCTTCAGGCTTTTCCTTTACAGTTCATATTTCTCTTCTGCTTAAATGAACTGTACACGAAGCTGTAGGATGAATATGTTAATTATGTTTGCATGACACCAACACCCTGTCAGGACTTGTGATTCATGGGAGAGAATCAGCCAAATGGGGGCCTCTGCTACAGCAAAATTTGGCAACGCTGTTTAAATGTAAGCCAGTGTTCATCATAGGAATAGTTCATATTTGCATGTGACCTTGCTGCTGCTAATGTCAGAGTTGTTCTACTGGGGTGTCAGCAGTTCCAGAAGACGATGGGAAATGGGAGGAATTCATCAAAGGGCCATTAAAAAATACAGATATTAGAAAATGTACTTAGACTTAAGACTCAGGGAGGCCACTCTTAACTCAAAGGCTAAGTCTGTTGCACACTGCATCAGAAATCAAAATTTAATTAAGGTTTCTTCCATCTAGCAAATGAAGACATAACAATCTAATATTTGGAAGTTGAAGCAAGAAGAAATCATAGTTGAAGTAAGGTTCACAGTTTTAAATAGGAATTATTACCCATTAGAGAAAAGTTTAGTAAAAAGGTGGCATTGAATTTTTTTTCAGCTTTAACTGTAGACAACTAAGGTTGTGGCTTTTATTTTTAGTTTTGAAGCAATTAGTATTTGCAGCTCTATCTGCACGTAGGCTCCTAGGAGTGGGGGGAATCCCATTAAAGAAGGACTTTTCTGACCTCCATCCTGCACAGTTTTGTGGGAGAAGATGATCCCCTCCCAAAAGGGTTGTCATTCTTATGGATACTGCAGGCAACGGGTGAGGTGTCTCAGGAATGGAAGCATTTTACCACATGGACCCTAAAATACTTCCTTGACATAAATCTGAGAGATTTGAATTTTTCCTTGCTTGCCTGATGTACACTCTCTGCTTCACCCTCCTTGATAGTAGGGACAAGCCAAACTGGGGTGTAGCAGAGGCAAAGGTATTGCCTGAAAAATAATGGACTGTGTAAAAAAGTTACCCCGTGTTCACCTGAGAAGCCCGTAGCCATGGATATACACTATTGTTTGCTCAGTTGCAAAGAGATTGAGATTCAAAAGAAAAGCCAGTAAGGGGTGAAACAAACCTTTCTGCCCCAGGCATACTGTTGGATCCTGGCTTAGGTGGAGGCTTGACAGATTTGGATGGGAAGGTATTGGAGCTGTACGGGGGCAAAGAGAGCTGTGGCACTGGCCTTTGGGGTGCTGCTGTGGAGAGGAAAAGAAAGCAAATTAAAAATTATGTGACACATTCTTAAATGAGGTGGAATGAAGAAATGTCATGTTACTTCTGTTTAATTAGATAAATGAAATGGAATGAACTTCTATAAAAAGGGCTTGATATGTTAATTACTGATTATAGACTCATATGGTCAACTGTACTTAACATTAAGTATTAAAATTAAAAATGAACTGGAAGAGGCTTGAAAAACATTAAAATTTTCCAAGTTCTGCTTTGGATGAGCCCCAATTCAGATACCTCACCTGCAGCAGAGCTGCAGTACGTACCCGTGTGTTCTGTTACATTGCTTCTTCATAGTGTGTTTGAGGTTACCTTTTTCTGCTTCATTCCTTTGTGAAATTTCTCCCATAAACAGCAGCATAAAATAAAACATTCTCTTTCTGCAGTGTTCTCAGACCCAACTACTGGTGAGAGGGGAACAGATTAACTGTGTTCTGTGCAGCTTAAATAGCCCTATTCTTTATGGAGTCTTAGAGGCAGCGATAATTTGTAGAGACTTGGCCAAATGTTCAGCTTCTGTTACGGTGTCACTTTACCAACTTACTTAATTTTAGGAACCAGGATTCTGAAGTAATCTATAAATACTGTTATTACATAAACCAAGTGCTGCCTCTGTTCTTAGGAGTAAGTAGCATTACACAGAAGAGTAGTACCAGCAGGGTTTGACTGAACATTTGGTTGGAAACTGGGGGGATAGGAGGTTTGCATTACAGTGCCTGATGGTGTGTGCAGGTCCCAACTCTCTGCAGCGTAAGGTGTTTCAAAATCAGAACTTCTGCTCTTGCACCTGGCTGGCTGAAGGAAGGGATTAGCTCGTGATTTCCTGGGCTCTGTGTGCACCTTTGATACAGAAATCTGCCTGAGGTACTTTGTAAGCATTCTACAGCCTGGCAAGATACCCCCTGACTTTTTGATACGGCTCTAAAGAAACAACTCTGTGATCTTTTTTTTTTTTTTTAGAACTAAGGCAAAGATTTTAAGTCTCAAAAATCACAGTAGAAATACTTACTGTCGTCTTCTTCCTGGGGAGCCAAAAGAAAGTAAACATTAGCAACATGTGACAGCACAGTTCTTAGGAATATTTTACAGAACAAAAGCCTGGGAGTTGGTGAATTCTGAGTGTACAAGGAGTCTAATATTTATACTTCACTATTATTTAAAATGCTGGCATCTCTGTCTTCATGCAACACCAAGTAATTTTTAGCTCTTATGTTAAGGTGCAGTGATTAGTTACAAATAAGCTGTGGGGAGATTTCCCATAATGGATCTTGACCCAAACTAATCAGAAACTCTCAGCAGATGGAAACTTTCCTCATTCTTTCAGTAAGTGGAGGCTCTCACAGTCAAATCCTTAGGTCAGCTTAAGCTGAAAAAAACCCCAAACCATAGTGTAAGCAAAATCACTTCTCCCATGTCACAAACAAAATCTGGCCTTATTCTTCCTGTTATCTGACACAAAGTACCGAGGGAATAAACTGAGCTTCAACTAGAAGTGTTTAAAAAGAAACCATGTGCTATGAAAGATCGATGAGTATTCAATATAACTAATAAAGGAAATGAGTTTACCTTTTCCAGAATTATTAGTTTATACAGGGACTTAATTCTATTGTAGTCCCTGTCCCTTTAAATATTTGCTTTGAGACTATACTTACTTCATTTTTTTTGTGTTGTGGCCAACCCTGCCTGAAATGAAACAGAGAAAACAAAACCTGAATCATAGGTGGGATATTATTCATTCACTTTGTGTACATTAGGCCATATTTTCAACTAAGACACGAATTTATAGTAAATTTTCCAGACCCAATGAATGCCAAAACATTTTTTTTCCTCATAAAAATATCCGAGATTCTAATTTTCAGCCATTATCTAAGATGTTGTTGTAGTCCTTGGCCCATCTTGATTCTGTCAGCAAGGAAAATGTACGATAAATTGCTTGTAAGATTAAAGTTTAAAACCAGTTTTTACAAGGATGAAACATTGGACTTCACATCTTGAACTAGTTTCTAATACTTAGCAATGTTGCTGGAACACATGATAAGTCTTCCAGGCTTTGCTTCTCTGATCAATTATCCCAGCTGATCAGCAGATCTCAATTACTTCTTATTTTCTTTTACAATCAGTCACACCAGGAAACGCTGGAGGTTGATGTGGTTCTGCTGGGGAATGCTGACTGCTATTAAGAAGGAGCTTCGCAGGTGCAATTAGTGGTAGGAAAGTAAAGCTTTCTTTTTCTAACATCCTGAAAAAATAGCAATAGGACTCATGAAATAACATCCCCTAGAGCAAGAACTTGCTCTGGTGGAAAAAATGTGGATGATCCATTTCTTTGTGCAACCCGGGGTGAGTGATGCCCCACATAATCGCTGCTTGAGATACGACTGGAGAGACCTTTCCTGCAGCTCCCAGCACAGCCCAGGTCTATTCATAAAGCAAAACTGGGGTATCTGCAGACACTGCAGTAAGTTATACTGTCCTCTGTTGCTTATCTATATATTTTGTTAAATTTTAATTTTTCCTTTATTAAGTTTTAATTAAATGAACACTTACTTTACAGGGGTTGGCTTCCTTAGAGGAGATGGGTTGCCTCTTTCATACCTGTCACTGGGTGGAACAGGAGGTTTAGGCATCATCGCTAGTTGTTCCCCCAGGGATCTAAAGAAGGAACAAGAGAACAAGATGGTGAATTAATGGCAAAAAGCTGCTTACTAAGAAATAGGTGGGTAATACTGGCAGGGAGAGTCTCATTTCCAGAGGCAAAACTCTTACCTTAGCTGTGAAGTCAGAGGCTGTAAAACAACAAGGAATAGTTAAGAGACTGTGTAAGTGTATCAAAATAGCAGGAAAACATCAATAAGCACCAAACAAAAGGGCCTTACCTTATCAGGAAAGCCTGGCTTCCTCCCTGAAAACAATAAAAGCTTACATTTAGAAAAAAAAAAAAAAATTATTAATTAAACTTTCTATGAAATAAACACGTTTTGAATAATGTTGAAAGTGAATTTTGCTGGTGGAAGCCCTCAGCTTTCCGAAATGTAAGCCAGAAAAACATTTGGCTTTGTAAGGGATGGCAAAATTGCAATATCTTTTATTAAAGGAAAATTTGAAAAAAAATAACATTGCATGTTTTAGAATCATATTTTCTATGCTTCAGCTTTGAATTACTTTTATGGATACTTTTATGCCATTAGATATCAGATGAAAGTGTTTAGATAATAAAAAAATGTCAGAGAGTAGACTCTTTAGATTCTTTGTATATGTTGTTTTTCAGGTCTGAAACAAATGCATTTTTTTCCTATATTTTTTCAGTTCTCAGTATTCTTTTAGGTCTGGATGCCAAAATACAGATTCTAGTATATGCAGAGCTTCCTTATCTTTGTATGCAAAAGTTATTTCCTCCTTTAACCTGCTCAATATTTCCTTGTTCATTCACTTAAGTATTACATAAAACCTTTATTGCACAGGGATCTCCTATTGACTTTCTGTTCAACTAGTCCCGAGCTACGGTTGCTACTGTCTCGATGCAATTTCTCTCACTGTATAAGTCCTGATCACGTTATTTATTCATAACCCGATCACCTTGTGATTGGATTATGGTATGTTTGGTTAAGCCTTGTTCTTTTGCATGGATGATACTCAAACTGCTAATTTTGAATAATTAGCTTGAGCAAATACTGACCTGACACGAGGCTTTCTCTCTCCAAGGGTGGAGCGAGGCGATCCAGTGAGGGTTTGGTGCTTCTGTCTATAGAAGGAGCTGGGGCTAAACAGAAAAGCTGTGTAAGGTAAATTGCTGGTATAGGTTAATATACATTTATTTTGCATGGCCAGGAGCTGGTGTTACTTCTTAAAATAACTAGTGAGGCTTCTGTATAAAGAGTAGAAGAGAGTGGACCTGAGGAGACACCAGGCAGAAGTGAGGTGCTGGGGAGCCTGCGGGAAAAGCTCCGCAAAGAGAAAACCAGCTCTACTTACGCTTCAAAGGCTTGATATTTCTGTCTCTATTTAAGTCGTTGTTGCTTGGTGGAGGAGGAAAAGCTGGCAGCTAAAACAAATATTTTACACGTGGTTAAAGCGTGTCTTCACCTTTCTGTTTTACTGTTAGTACATTAAGCCCACCCACACCACATCTGCCAGGCTTTGTCTCTGCTACAGCACAAGGAATGGGTCTCTGCTCAAGGCAGGGAGGACAGGAGCCATTAACACTCCTGACCTACACACATGGGGTTTTTGTTAGATGCAGAGTTGCCTCCATCTGTTTGGTATCACAAGGAATACTCCAGTGGGATGTTATCTTAGGGGAGGGCGTGAGTATTGTCAGAGGAAAGAAACAGGAGCTGCAATGATGCTGTTGTGTCTTTGCCCCTTCAGAGCAGCTGGTGCTAGTTTTGAAAACTGGTATTGAAATTAGTGGGTGTAAATTTGAAGTTGAGAAGATGTATTAAGTCTGTGTTACTGACTGAGGCAGGGGGAGAAAGGACTGTTCTCTGTGACTGGGAGAGCTGGAGTAGAACACCATTGTGTTGTCAGCAGCTAAAAAGACGTTTGCATCTAAATCTGGATTTCTCCAGAAAAATGCCTTCCAATGTTTGTTCTTATTCCAAAGAAATAAAGCAGCAATTTAGGACGGCAGGCTTGAGATCTCGTGATACCTAAGAGTCCTATGTGTTTTATTTACATGAACTATGACACTGGGCTGGACCAGAAGTCCCTCTGTCACATCCTAAAATGACCTTTACTTATGTTCGTGGATGGGTCTAACGTGTGTCCGTTGTGGCACAGGGTGACCGTACAGTGCCACTTCTAAACAGTGCAACAGCTTTCAGTTTTGAAGTATTCACAGGACCAAAAAAAAAAGGAAAGGAAAAAAATTGGGTTCATCGGGGCTCTCATTATACAGTCACTTGTACTTTTATGTAGTCTTGATTCAATTGGACAATTCCTAAAAGTATTGCATGGAAAGACTTAGGCTTTTTTTCATTTTACAAGTATCACTGAAGAAACAAAGGGATCTAAATCAAATCTGTAATTTATATGGGAGAAGTGTTCACAAGTGGCTACAAATCTCCAGTGCAAGAAACACCCAAGTAATGTGAAATAATTTAATATATTTGCCCCATGAAATTGAATTGTTCCATGAAAAACTGGCCTCTCTGTAATAGAGTTCAAATCTATTTGGGTGGCTGAAATTCTTTCCTCTGTATCCACTGTCTGAATAAAAAGGGCATTACACATTGACTTCTAAGGAGGCACTGGCAAAAGATCTAGGTGAAATATTAAGAAAGAAACCTACAGAAGCACATCTTCCCCCAAATGAGGCTGGTACTGGGGAGGGGCCAGGTCGCTGGGGTGGTACAGGAGGCTGATGCGATGATCTGCTTGTCGGAGGTTTGTCTGAAGAAAACAAAAATGCCAAACTAAACAACTACACAAAGAGTTTGCTTATTTTAGTCTCATTACATCTTTATGAAAAAAGCCCTCGCAGTAACCTGCATACTTAACTTACTATATCATAACGCCGTTGTTTTCATATATAAAGGCTTTCAAACACACAAAGCCCCCCACATGCAGTAAGTCTGTGTCACTAAATCTTGTTCATGGAGTACACTGTTGACTTCCAGGAAAACCCTTCTGTATTCCATTAATTCTATTACCGGACACCTTAAATGTGGCTGATAACATGTGAAAATAGAACTCTATAATAGCAATTACCTAAAGCATGTAAATTTTAGTGGTTACCTATATAATCTGTGTTGTTTGCAAGGGACTTGGCAGGAAATATGACATTGTGGTGGGCTTCGTCGTTATTGGAGGGAGGTGGTTCGTAGCCATCACTGTCGTGTTCTGCTTCCTCGGGTTCTTCTGTTGGTGATTCATAGTCAGCCTCATCTTCCTTGTCCTGGTCATCGTCAGGGCTCTCGTAGTCATCATCTTCATCCTGGCAAATGTACATAAAGGATGGATGCTCTAACCGGACACTAAACACTGCACTGCAATTTCCTTGTGGGCTTTCACTGTGGTATTTTTCACTCTGGAGGATATCTAGTTTTTACAACCAGTTTGAGTGAAAAAATTCTCTGTTGAAATAAAATGAGGAAAGGAGGCAGGATGTTATTAATGCATAAAGTACCCAACAGCTTAAGAAAGAAAATGAGCATCATTTTATAACAGGAACTGCAGTGGAAGATAAGGTGATTGCTGATTGAAATGCACAGTGCCTTTGTTTTAAGTAGCAGACAGGGCACCAGCAAAGAATTCAGTGCTGCCTAGAAACAGCGGAGCAGCAATGGGTGCCTGTTGATATTAATTCTTACTTAATAACACGTACAGCCTGCAACTCAGCTGTTTAAAAATGCTTCAGAAAAAATGAGCTTGTTGATATGGGTCTTGGTGCCCTCCGCTGATCAATTTGTCAGTGTCTTGACTGAAAATTGCAGACTGGCTCTGCACTGACATAGAGCCCAGGTGCTACCAGATGGTTATTTTTACCTTTTGTGCTCCTAAAATAGCTGCCAATCTCCTGCAGAATTAGTAACAAGTGATTTTTAAAAAATCCTCTCAATTTTTTTGCAAAAAACCATTGGCACTGGTCCATGTAAGAGATCTTCATAAACCCAGGCTGGGCATCAGGCAGCTTATTCATTCGGCTTCCCAAGTGGTGTGTGCTTTGTGTAATGGTCTTTAGCAATGCATTTGCTATGCCAAAAAGCAGAAGAAACTTTTTCAGTCTAGCTGGCTCCAAAAAATTAAGATTCTTCTAGAAAATAAAATGCCAAGTTTGCCATTAACTAACATAGCAACCTTTCCTTTACAAGCCACCTCTTTTAAGAGCTTGAAGTAGGTATACATAGTTCAGCTGAGGTTCTGTGGAGGCCTGGTCAGAGGCTGGGAGCTTCTGCTTGAGGCAGTGCTGTAGGGCTGCCCTTCTGAAGCTCTGCCTTGCACTATTGAGGGAGATCTTTTCTCGGTGAAGAAATTTATGTGCTGCTCCAGTTGTTCATGGTCCTCCTTCTCTTTCTCCTCATCCTACCACTTGCCTGCTCCAGCTGTGCTGCCCAAAGTAGGTAACTCAGGAACCAATAGACCCTACAGAAGAGGTTAATCCATTCAACCAGTAGGTTTTGTTAATCCTGATACTCACAAATGAAGACCAGCCACCATCTTCTTGACCGTATCCTGTGTAAAGAAACACAACCACAGGCTTTTTAGCATGTACAACCTTGAACTGTCAAGATGTAACTTGACAGAAAGGACACAACAAATCACAGATCAGTTCTGAACAACGTTTCTATGTCACAGGAATAAGGTAGGCCTTGCAAAGGCAGGCAGGAATGAAAGGTACCAGGAGTAACGTTCTGATTCACAACAGAATATCCTTGTGGGAGTGAGATGTGCGCTCCCACTTCAAGTTGTCCTGTGCTACAAGTTTGAAATAACATTTGAAGTCGAATGTTTTCAGAATGAGCACAGACTTGTTATATCTTTCTTTAATACTATTTTAGCTTTCCTATCAAAAGGGTTTTTAATTTCAGTAGGACTGGGGGAACATGATGTTCATGGAATTTTAAGTGCTTGTGGCCTATTAAGAATATATTTGAAATAAAAATTCAGGACAGGGCAGACATCTAGAAGCTTGGATCTTAATGTCTGGTGCTGCCAGGAGAAGGGATAGGGGGCAGAGGGCTTGGAAAAGAAATATATAAGCACTGATACTATGTATTTGGTTACAGAAAGGCAGTTTCATGTAAATGTCTCTGACTTTCTTCATCATCTTTTCTATTTTAAAAAAATTTAATGACTTCTTCTGTAACTACTCTTTATTCTTTTTGCAACTTGGTACTCTCATCTTTTCCTGGCTGTTGCTTTGGGTCCCCCCTGCCACCCCTCTGCCCATCATTTTCTCTGCCCTGCAAGGATTAACGTAATATTTAATATTTTTAAACAGTTTTTGTTGTTAAAGACCATCTGCCAACATGCACTTACCAACATTTTCAGGACATTTTTGTGATTGGGGCCTGGAACAAACATAGAAACAAATAAATTTCTTCCATTTGCAATTCTTAAATGTTTGAAGCATACTACAGTCTATTGCAAATAAAGGCAATGGTTAACTTAGCAATAGAATGAAGTGGCCTCCAATGTCAAAACCACACTACTTCATCTTTCACATGTGGGCTCCGAACTGTAAGTGAAACTGTCTTGAAAATAATTCAAGTCAGTGAGGTTGAGTGTGTAGAAACAAGGGGACTCAGTAAATAAATTTACAAGGGGATGCTCTCCTGAAAATAAGAGCTTTATTTACTCATTCCATTCAAGCTGCTGAAAGTCAAGTTCATAAATATTTGTAGGGCTGATAAATATTTTTATGGATTTCAATTCTAGTTTTGAACTCGAATTAATACAAAGGTGTAAAATCCTGTTACCAGATGATGGAAAGGTATGTTACACAGACTACAGACGGGGCTCTGAGCAACCTCAGCTACTGGAGGACATCCCTGCTCATTGCCAGGGGGAGGGGCTTGGTGGCCTTTAAAGGTCCAACCCAAACTATTAGATGATTCTGTTTTCATTGTATATGTGTATGAATATAAATTGTTCTTTTCTGCAACATCCTTGCAATTTTTGCTCTTTTTCTATTGCAAGAATATTATATTCAATGGCAAGTCATAAAATATTAAAAAGTGTAATGATGTACAGGTCTGTGAAATGCACTGATGGTTAGTTTTTAATGCAACAATATGTGCTTAGGCTTTACAGCAATTCCTAAAGATGGGAACTGTTCCTTGGTTCTGGACATGGCAGAAGTACCCTGGGTGTTCATGGGCTCAGGCTTTGCTATTCTTGACACATGATATTAACAAGACAGCATTTTGTTTGATATAATTTCCAGGCTGTCCCTCTGACCCAGGTATTATTGATCAAATGGAAAACAGTGCAGAAAAGATATATCTGAAGGCTTTGAAAAAGAAAGCTGAATTGGTTTACTTACCATTTTGGAAGGAAAGAGAGCCTCCCTTCATTTCTGTTTATTTCTTGGCTTAATTTACTTACAATTCTATTTAAAAGAAACACAAAAATAGTTGAAAAAACTTCTTGGAACTTGTCAGTCATTTCCTTAGCTGCTTTCCCTCAGTATTTGCTGAATTAAATCTGGAAATGCAGAATTACTATTTGCTGTGTGGTAAGAATAATGAATTTATCATCTTATTACAAAGTTGCACTATGGTATATCCAACTGAAGACTAGACTGTTTTTACATAGATAAAACCCTGTATTGTTTTAACAAGTTTAAAAATAAACTTTAAAGCCATCAAGCCTTAGAAAGCTTGGGTGTGGCTGACACCACACACTCGAACACTACTTTGCATTGTGGTGATTGCATTTGTATGATTTTGCATGGAAAAGGCAGATAATGCTTCAGGAAACAGCTTCTACCAAGGTTATGGTTGCAAAAGCAGGGATTAAATGTACCCTGTGTCTCCTCTATTCTTTTTATCTCTCCCCTCCTGCAGCCAAGATACACCTCATGCAGAATCTCTCGGGTAAGGGTGGTGAAAAGGTTGATTTAGTTCCATGTTCCAACACATCAGTGGCAGGGTGGAAATATGGAACATAGGAAGTCTAGAGCTGTCTGTCTAGAGACATCCCAAGCTGATGTGTTTGCCATCACTCGTGAGCAGTTTGTACAATCTTGAGTAGTTTTGGTCAGGAGCAAGCATTTATGCTGCTGGTACTGCTGGCATCCACAGCCAGCACAGCCATCAGGGGCCAAGTGTTTTCTACGGACTGACTCCCCGAGAACAGCTCTGAGGCTACAGGACACTCATTACTGAGAGCAACAGAATCCTGCTCTGCTAGCAATGGGCTTTGCCTCTGATTATTTTGTTCCAAATAAAGATTTTGTTTCAAAGAAAGCTTCTGACAAATCACGACCTGATTCTTAATTCTCAGTATTTCTTTTTGAGGAAAGTCCCACCAAGAAAGTCGTGAGACAACCAAAGTAAATTGGTTACTTACATTTGATTAAAAATAACCCATTTACTTCTACTTTCTATTCTTTAAGTCAATCAGAGACAGTAATTGTGGAAATAGAAAAAAAAAATCAGGAACTCAAAATGTCTGTTTATCTCAGATTCTAAATTCTGTAAAATCTGAACTTTACTGTTTGTTTGTGCAGAATTCTTTTCTGTATTTTGTAGATCTGGTCAATCAACTTTTATATCAGCACTGTCAAATCTTTGTTTATGGCCACACAGTTACCACTCTGTTTTGTTTTTCTTCTTCTGTCATGTTTTTTCTGCTACTCAGCAGTAATAATCCCCTAGTTTTTTCCAAACTATCTCATTAGTGCATCTCTTTAATGTCTAACTGCTTTTCTGGGCTGGGACTTGAGGGAGACCAGCTTTCAAGCAATCTAATATTTAAAAAAAAAGAACAAAAACATACTGGCTTTTTTTTTGATTGTGAACCATATTAAAAATCTTTCTCTTTTTTGACTACCCCTTATCCTGCTACATTCCTAATACTTGCTTTACTGCAATTCACATCAAAAGATAAACTCAAGGCATAGGGTTGCTCTGGTTTATTATAGAAAATGCGATGGGACTGCCGGCGAGTATCAGATGAGTATGGTCATGCTGTCTGAAAAGGATGAGGATGCGTAATTTGAAGTTAAGGATATGTACTCAAGGATCCAAGTATGAAAATAGAAAGACAGAGGAAGAATTTTTTAATTTATATTTTAAGGGAGTACTTTGCAATTTTCTGATTTGAAGCAAATATTGTCACACTTGCCCCTTTTGAAATAAACACATGCACAAATTAATATCAGAAGGGTTACAGCTCTCTAAATTTGACATCATTACCCAAGCAATTTGTACAAAGCAAGAGAATTGCCAATTTATAGACATAGGACTCCTCTTGCTCGTCTTTCCCACGCAATCAAGAGATTGCCTTGTGCTGCAGATGACAGGGAAGCTGCCGTGTGAAGAATAAATTCCATGTGAACCATCAGGAAGTGCTGTGGGGTGAGCAGGGCAGTGCACGGCCTGGTGCTTTGGGTGAGATGTGGATTATGGAACTTGCTGTTGTAGAAGAGGTAGAGGAAGGAGCTTTCCTAATACTGTGTTTATTTTCAGCTAAAAAAGGAAAATGAAGATGTCTGGGTTTAGAGATAATAATTCTTTTAGTTCAGGCTCCCGGGGCTCTCATGAATGAGACATGAGTGTTTGGAAGCTTGCTGGACTGGACCTGGGCTGTCTGCTGTGAGGATTTACACCAACTGATTTTTGAGGAAAAACTGAAAGGAAAAAGTTGCTCATCTTATCTTGCTGACAAAAAAATTAATCATTTGCTGCTTAAAATACAGTATCTAATCTTTACCTCAAGTTTACTTTAAATACTTCAAAGTGATGGCTCAGACAGGTTATTAGAAAAAAGCAAAGTTTAGGATGGTAACTCTAGAGGGAACATTATTAGAGATGGGTGCACTGAGCAGCGGAGCCTGTAGCCATGTGAGGAAGGAAGTACCAAAACCACAGCGCTCTCTGAGTTGTGGGAGTGGATGATGGGAGAGGATAAGGCAACAGCACTTGCAGAACATGTTACTCAGACTTCTCTTTCGACCTCCTCCACCAGACACTGAGCTTCAAGCTGGCAGGAAGTCAAAAATAAAAAAAAAAAACCAACACACCACCCAGCAGCCCCCGGAGAAGTACTCCAAAACTGGCTTTTGTTCACTTCACTGCAGATACTGCTGGGAGTAGAATCCATTCTACCTTAAGATGTGTGAGAGAGAGGGAAGGCAAAGTCCTGTAGAGCCAGGAAGTTGCATGATGTATCCTGAAGGCTCTCAAGAGCATGATTTGTGAGAAAGTCTTTGTTTCAGTCTTTGAGAAAAGTCTGTTGGGCAGATGCAGTGCTGTCATGTTGGCTTCAGAACTGACTATCAGTTATGTTCTAAGCCTTTCAACAACATTAATCATCCAACCCGAGAGAGCATGTGTGCCCACACATTCACTTCTGCCCAAGACATACCTTTTTTAAAAGAAAAGGGCACCATCAATTTCTTAATTTTTTGGTTTGTGCTTTGTCTCTCCTGCAAGTAGAAGGACCCTCAGGCTGTGCTGTGTTTGTGGGCTCTGGATGTGTCCCGTTCAGAACTCAGCACACTCACCATGTTTGAGCTGGCAGATGCCATTATGTACTTTAGTGCAAGGATGCTTTTTCTTTGTTTTATTACTGGAAATTTTCACAAGTGCTACAGGATACACCATAAGCTTTCTGAGCTGAAAATTTCAGTCTCAGGTTTGAGACCTGCTGGTGACCTGCCACTGAGGACAGCCAAAAGCATCATCAGCCTGCGATAGCATCTGGGCTTACTGAAAACTTGGAAATATTTTCTCTCAAGATAGTAAACTATAAAAAGTGGCAAAGACTAATTTCAGTGTTCAGATCGCAGTTCAGGTATTGACCAATCACCACCATTATTTTGAGTGAGATCTTTGCTTTTTCTTGTTTATTAATTCTGACCACTTTAAGTAAGGCACATTCTCTTGAATGTGCTTTAAAATATTTTTCAAGACCCAGGTTTGTTATCCACAAGTATAAATCTTTATGACCTTTTGTGACTGCCAACAGTGATAATGAGCATTAGGAAAACTCCATGTGTCCCATAAGAAGAACATTGGCCTTTTGCTTCATTAGATTTATAGCAAAGTGTTAATTACACCCTCATGATCAGGTCTGAGTTTCATTTAGAGCTTAAGACAGATAGAGCTGTATGGTGTAAAATACACCATATCCCTTCCCTGTTTCACTGCTGTGGCACTTGCTCTGTCAGGATGCAGTGTGTGTTTGTGAAGCTTCAGGTGTGTATGTTAATATTAACTTCAATGCTTCTTTCAGAAGATATAGCAAGGACAAGACTTCAAGAAAAATGATAATACTAACATTTTTTAACAGTTTTTCGTATTATTACAAAAATGCCTACTGTTAAGCATAGTGTATGTTTGAAGAAAAGAGGGTGCAACTGAGCTAAGCTATTAATAACTGAACCAATTCTTAGGTCAACCATCATGCTATCTCTTACTTAGGATGACAGCTACATTCATGACAACCCAGTGCCTAGATCTGATGGTCATGCCACAATTAATTATTTTAATTTCTCAGTGGGAAGAGGGAGAAAATGTATGTGTTGGGCATTCCTACCAATAGATTGTTTGGCCCAAATGTTTCTGCTCCTTCAAGGTCTGTGGCAATGTGATCACTTTGGGATAATGGCTGAATGTTTCCTGGGCTATAGGTTTCCAATATATCTGTGAACAAGTGAAGTAAAGAAAACTCTTTGTGGTCTGGAACCTGGAGACTGGGTTCCACCATATGTAATCATACATATCAGGTCTTCAAAGATCCTTCATCAGTGCCATAGCAGGTCTGTGTAGGTCATTGGTACAGGCAGGGATATAACCATAGAATGGCAACTCTGCTTGAATTCTTAACATATGAGTAGTATTTGTAAAAGTAAAATATTGCCAAGTGATTTCAAGCTGATACTCTGTATCTTCAAATAGAAATGTATATATTCAGGTATAATTCTACGTGGTGGCATTTTCTGCTTAGCTTGAGGAGCTGCCTGAAGCAGGTATCCAAACACTACCTTTTGAACTGAAGCCTTGAACTCTACGCTGGGTTTAGTGTAGAGTTAGCTGTACTCTGCCTTTTGCTTTGGGACCTTGTGCCTGAACTACAAATTTGACTCTTCTGTACATGTAAGAGGGAATGAAAGAAAGGCTTCCGTGTGAAATCAAAATAGAGCATTCGACAAAGCTAATTTTCTAAACTTCTCCCTAAGATTGCTCTAACAGCAACATAAGTTCAGGAGGTCTCAGGGTTCCAAAGAGTGACAGTGTCAATGCAAACATTCTGAATGAAAGTTAAAACTTCATATTTGTCAGAGAGCCCTCAAATGGAATAATAGTTTCAAATTCTGGGGTTTATTTAAAGGCCTAGAAACTGCAAGGAAAGGAGGGCACGTGGGTTTCCAGCCGACTAATGCTCTGTTGGCACAGTTTGATGCCTAGCACAAAGATGAGGACAACTTTTGGTTTTCATCCTCTCAAGTGCTCCATAAGAGACTCAGTCTAACTCAGCCTAATGCCCCAATAGACACGCGGGATGGATTTCTTTAACCACCTGACATGACAACCCAGTGACAATCGTCCTTTGTACAAGGCCTTGGGATTTCTGGCCCAGGCACACAGGACAGTTGGGTGGCGACCACAAACAAGGCTGGGAATCTCTGCTGAGGGCAAAGGACTGTGGAGCTTGTTATGGGCCCTTGAGAAATCTATGTGTGGCTGATGCATATGCAGGTGCAGTGAATCCTGTGCAGACTTAGTGTCCATTAACCCTTTTGCCTGCAAAGGGTTGCCAGAATAAACTTGCAAGTCTGTCCGGATGCCTCAGACACTTTTACACGGTGCCCTTACATATGTAACATTTTTAGCTAAGTCCTCAATAGAGTTTAGCCTTTTAACGGAGAAATTTCACAGTGTATTTCAAAATAGTGTATTTAAAATATGCATTTAAAAATAAGGCTCATGAAGATGTGCCCCTGTAATGTGGCTGGTGGAGATTAACTTTCAAAATAATAATTCTGTCAATAACAGAAGATCGAGCGGGTTTATTACTTTAAGGAAATGGCCTATCATACTTTGTAATGACAACTGTTATCTACTTAGGCATTTAAAGATTCTTTTAAAAGCTGCAGAATCATACCCAAGTAATGACACAGTTATATTCAAAACTTGATCAGTAGATTTGCTTAAACATGTATGTTTAGTGAAACCACACACCCAGCTCGGCAGGTCTGCATGGCTGCAGGCTGGGGTTTGCAAACCTTGGCTGGTTGCAAGTGCTGGGTTCTGCTCTCGGTACGTGTAGGTCACCATAACCCTGCTGAAGGTCCTGGACAACAAGCTCTCTTGTACTTTTTCTTCATCCCACTGGCAAACTGAAAGTGTGGTGCTTGCTATTTATATTAAGCGTTTTCACAGAATATGCTCAGATTTTAGCACTGTTGTTAAGTATCAGGTATAATACTACAATTGGCTAAAATGTATTTCAGCCTGTAGAAGAACTCACTCTTCCTACTGGGCGAGTTTGGCATTATGATATAAAAGTAAGGTGTGAATGTGTTCTAGTAGAAGTCAACAGCAAGCACTTTCTGTTTTGCTGGGAGTGTGGATTCTAAAGTAATGAAATGAATGTTTTAAATAGCAAGTTCTCTTTCCTATTAAAACTCTAAATTCTTGTTTTAAACATCATATTAACCATTATATGGAGGACCACATCACACCAACCTTCTTCCATGTATAGTCACAATATTCTTGTGAATTGTTTCCATGTTTGTAAGTGTGGAGAAAGCTGAGAACAAGAGCATTATTTCCAGAACTTTCATTCAGATTCATTAATTTACGTATTTATTCAGTTCTTAAGGTTGTGCACAAAGCTTCACTCTACTTTTAAAGCTCTAGATTTGTCTAGTTCTCGTCTTGTTGAGAAACCCCAAAGATCTGACTAGAAAAGTCTGTTCACACTGCTAGAGTGTTACAAGGTAAGAGGACTGTGAAAATTTTCAAAACATTTTTGAGGTATCAGTAGATTAGGAGACAGGAGCAACTTCACATTGATAGATTTAATTTTAACCATTCACCCATGACATTAATATCTCTGTATATGTGTGCTTATTAGACCTTCCACCGACCACTTTTGACTCACAAATTTGAAAGGAAATAACCAAAAGCTCTCAAAATTAAAAGCTCAAAAATTATCAAATTATCAGAGAATTCTAAGCAATGTGTTTTACAATATGGTAAGATAAGTTTTTCACAGACAATCTGGTGTAACTCTGGTCCTTCAGTCTCAGTAACCATAGTTAAAAGTTGCTTGTAATTGACAGTAAGTTAAAAAATGCTGAGATATCAGGGAGTCTTTTTTTTTTGTAGCACTTGGTCCCTGTTCCTAATATGTCCTACACACCCAGTCCCTATGATTGGGAAATGTATTGTACGAAGTTATTGATATGATCTTAAGAAATGTAATGTCTGAGGTTTTCAATTTCAAGTCCTTGCTTATCTGATCCTACCAGCAGTGTCCTCCAGCCCTCAGATCTAGACACCAGCTTGCCCATGAGCACACAAATGTGACAGACCACGCAGGTATTTCAAAATTTTTCAATATTCTCTGCTTCACCAAAACATGTTACACAAGCTCTGATGCCTCAGAAAAGGTGAAGCAGACTATTTCCCAAAGCAAAACACACACATGCAGAGAGGGACTGGGTCTGGAACTGGGAAATGAGCAACAAAGACATTTAACACTGAATCAAATGTTCCAGAGTGATTTCTCTTTAACGCCTACCTAAAGGAAAAGCACATGGTGAAAAGCACTTGAACTCCTCAACTGCTGTGTGCCTACCTGACTTTCCTTTTTTCTTTTTCTTTTTTTTTTGAGTTAAAGTTAACAGTTAAAAAGTGAAAAGTTAAATGATACTTCAAAAGCAATACTCACAAAAAAGTTTAACCTTTGTATAGCTGCTGTTAGTCAAAGGGTCTTTCTGAATGTCTCCCAGACATTATTTTTTTGCATCATTGTGCTCAAGCAGTCATGACAACACTCCTTTTATATTGGAACATTCTTATTTTTCTCTCATTGCAGTGCAATAAACAGGTTTCTAACTAATCACTTGCAAATCATCCACCCAATGTTTCCTATGAGTTTACACTCCAGACCAGCTAAGAGTATTTTTAGTGTTAGATTGGTTTGGCTTTACTTACGGCACTCGGAGCTTGGGAAACTTCTGAATATCATTTTCAGACATGTTCTGAAAAGGAAACACATGGTATATATCACAGAGTTGCCCATGGAACACCCTGTGCCTTACAGAAGTGTGCATATTCAAAATTGGGACATGAAGTTTCAACTGACAGGAACATAAAGTGCATGGAAAAGGATTGCAGGACAACAGCCCATCCCGTGGGTCAGAAGAGAACTGAACACATTTTAATAAAAAATTCTATCTCTACTTTTTTTTTTTTTTCTTTTTGCTGGATGTTGGCTTTTACTTTATGTTGCTGCCAGTTGTATTAAACTAGCTAAGAGGTTAATAAACATCATCTGTATTTGTTTACATACAGTGGAACGGAATTATTACATCTAACTTCAAAGGGAAGTGTAGCTAGAATGTTTTAATGATAGCTTGTTAAGAAGATCAGTAAGGAGAAATAAATCTTAAATCAGGTCTTACCAGAAAAGAGTTGGATAAATTTGTTTGTTTACCAGTAGCAGATGAACTATTCTTCCAGTATTAATAGCAAATGAAGGGAACTATGTGCAAAGTTAAAGTCAAGTAATTTGTTTTTCTGATTTGGGTTCTAACCCAGTTCTTTATTGCTGTTGTGTATTCTCACATTGCCTTCCAGGCAAGGTTAAAATCCACGCCTGCTCTGCTTCTCAAAAGGACTGGAAATAAGGAAATGCTTTTCATTGTACATTGCCATCACCTAGCATACAGGAAAACATATCCTTTTAGTATTTACTATTAAAGAAGTCTTGATATACAATAATTCATCTTAGTGGACAGTGTCAAACAATTAATGGAGAGCTACCTCCTGGTAGCATCATGCTCTACTGATTCCAGGTGTGAGCTCAACAGAACATGCCTGATCTGCTTGAAATCACCAGCAGGGCTTTATTCCTGGCAATTTTGGAATTATGCTTCTCAGTAAATATAAAAGGACAGAATATTTCAAATGCTCTTTTAAACACTTGTAATTTTAAGGCAATATGTAATGAAGCACCCTTTGTAAAGGACTGTTCCTGGTAAGGAAGGCAAACTTCTATCAGAGATTCTGATTTTATGCTATTTTTGCTTCACATCTTTTTAGTGCAGTTAGCAAATATGGTATTTAAGTGACTTCAGAAGCTAGATATATTGAATTCCTTCATGTCTGCATAGTGAATTGAAGTGAAGCAGGACTGAAAAGTTTCAGGGTAAAACTGTAAATTTGAAGATCAAGCACCATTTGCTGGAGTTTTGTCTAAGAACCTTATCTATAACATCATGGTATATGTAAAAGCTGGAAAACTCCTTGGGCTTAAGAGCAGCCTCAGCAGCCTAACAAAAATCTTCCCCCAAACTGAGCTGTGGCGGGCAGGGGGTCCGTGTTTCACCCCCCTTTACCCATACCACAGCAGTTGGACATCAGATCACTGTTGACCTCAGCTAGGATGGGCTAAATCATGGGAGCTTCATTGATGCTCCTGCAGAGTCAGCCCCTCTCTTCTCCCATCATGTGCAACTCCAAGTTTAGGACAGATTCGTGCATTATGAAAACTTTTGAGAAAGTGTTGTGTTTAGTTGATCACAAGCTTTGCAAACTCTCTTTGGAACGTGGCTGATCGTCTGGTTCTTTTTGTCTTTCTTACTGCCAACAAGAAGTTTCTAATTGCACATTGCTTCACAATGCTATCGTGGATTTTCAGGCCAGAACAAATCTTATCTGTGTTTTCCAGCACTGTTTTGCTGCTGGGACTACCCACAGGAGTAAACCACAGAAAACATGTAGTCTCTTTATGAAAATGTCCTGCAGGATTTACTGAAGAATCATAATTTTTGCCTAAGACTTTTTAAGCTTGTCTCTGGAATTCTATTCTGGTGATATACCTGACAAATATTATGGGCTTAAACTCTCATAAAAAGGCCATGTTGCCATTTTAAATATTAGAGAATTTTATTAGAATGCATTATATGGAATTCCTCTGGTTTTATTCCTACATCATCTCAACTGGACTTTCCTTGTGGTAGCCAGTATATACAGAAATGTGACTTTGAAACCAGGATGTTATTCTGAAGAAGAAGACAGCAATATTTTTACAGTCAGGTTTACCGTATAGATCTGAGAATACAGATCTATAGATAGAGATACAAAACTAGCAAACTCTCAGTTTTAACAATTTCTTCTGTGCAAATGTAATTTGTCAGTTTCCAATAACTCACAAAATGTGAAAAGATATTTCTTAGAAAAAACATTCATCCAGAGAAGCATTTTTTTTTCAAGTTTGCATTGTACTCTAGAATAGTCCACTTAAAGTCTCCTTTTGTTGTTCTCCTGAACAGGTGAATCTTTTTTTTTTTGCATTATGCAATTGACAAGTAGGTCAAAAGCTTAAAAAAAAAGTCTGGGCAGAGATGTGCAGCTATTTGCTCACTGAATAGAAAAGCATCTTTTTAATCTATTAGGATGCTTCTGAAAAAATGCTGCACTCTGAGCTGTGTGTTTACAGAAACACGCTGGAAATAATAAAAAATTACAAAAATCACTTAGGAATCATGCAGTTATTGCTCTTGCTATTTGTTTCTCACAAACTCACTCCAGACAGAGATCCCTAGTGCCTGAGCTAAGGAGACTCTTCTCAGGGGTCAGGAGGATAAATCCTGTGCCACACGTCTGAATAATTCTGGCTCCACCCAGTGCGAGGGGGATGCAGGATCCTCTTCCTACAAAAGGTGCTTGAAAACTTCTCTGTCGCGTTTCAGTGAAATGTCAAAAAGCTGGATACATTAGGAAAAGTAAATAAAAAATAAGGCTTTAGAAGAGATATGCATAGATTTCCCCACTATGACTAGCTATAGAGATGATCAAAATGACTACTTTTGGGGAAAACAGAATAGTTGATATTTGGAGTCTTTACACATCTTCAGGGATGCTGAAAGAGCTGCAAAGAGCAGCTATGCCAATGGAAGCTGGCAGCTTTTCTGAAGTTAAGCCAAGTTGTTGGTAAAGCCTGGAGCAATGTTGATTTAAACCCACTGGGACTCTACTTACTAGGTTTGGGGCTCTTAACCTTCATTGATTTTGTGTGTTGCTGCAGAAGAAATCTAATTTTAACTCTAAAGGCATGAAACAGTGATTACAATAGAACATCAGTCGTTCTGACCAGATCTGTGTCTCCTGTAGTAGGAGAGGGCAATTAATAAATGTGAGGTTTTTATAGTTAGTATTTGAAAACAAGCACTTCCTATAAAGGAAGAGATGAATTCAAGATAAAACTGTGGGTTTATAACTTCCCTGTCAGCTTAAAAAATACTAAAAAATATGCATATTAAACAACATGCTTGGGTTCCCAGCATTCCATACTTAAAGCAAGGTGTCTGGCTGATTAAGCAAAGATATTTAATTCTTGTATTTACACCTCAGTGACGGCCTGTGAGCTAAGTCATTTGCATCTGCCAATGCAAAGTAAGGAGGAGTCAAAACGATTGCTTCATTGGAATTTGACAGGAAGGAATTTGACAGCTCTACTTACCAAAAACCTTTGTCCATTTATGCTGTGCTTTCTCACGACTTTTTCACAATCCTTATACTTTAACTGTCAATGAAAAGAAGATGATTATTGCACCCTTCATTATAAGAACAGACATAGTTAGCTTTGAGTAGATGGTTCAAGTTACCCTTTTGTATGCCAGAGCCTGTCAAAATGGCTCAATTTGTTATGTAAACGTGGATTTTTAAGACAAAAGTTTCTTCAATGGACTTGAGGTTTTTTATCCATTTAGGAACATATAATTCCTCGCATTTAAAAACAACCCTGCAGTTGCCTGGCCCAAAGAAATATGTGGAAAATAGATAGTTGTGGTACTGACTGGGATGAACAGTTGTGGAAAAGAGGAAGTACAGCAAAAACCTTAATAGATTGGAATTCTGAAGCCCTGATGCCACTTGCTGAACTCATTTTTGTGATCAAAAAGCTTTCCCTTCTTGATGGAAATGTCGCTTGTTAATCCTGAAAATTATCTATAACGCCTATAATATTTGGAAAGCTTTTCCACAATATTCTGTTTGCAATAGCATCTAGAACAAAGACATGTATGAACCTCCTGGTAGGACCAGGAGTAAATTAACAGTAATTTAGGGCACTTAGGGAAAAAAAAACCACAAACACCTAGCCACATTCAGCAAGATGTGACTCTTAAATATTTCCAGTAGTAGCATAATGAACAGTATTAGCATAATGTGAGAACACAGCCTACGTTTTTGGTTTGGCTGGAATACATTTTCTCTGTTTAAGGTTGATCAAATCCATACCAGAAGGAAGCCAAAGAACTGGCGAAGTGCCTCTTTGGATCCTTCAGGACAGAAGAATTCCTCTGGTCCTGCCTGAAACTTTAGTTAGTGAAAGTTATGCAGACAGATGATCTTGTGCTGCTGGGATAATTCTCCTAAAGCAGGCAGATAACATTTTAGCGGGAGCAGCGTGGCCTTCCTTAGTTCTGTCTTGTTAACTACTCATTTTGAGGAGTAATCTTGTAATTTGGTGTTATATGAGAGCAGATCCTGAAAACATCTGAGCAGCTGTGTCATGATGATCACTTCAGATGAAAGAAGATATTAATATTATTGTCTTTTGAAAATCACCCCACAATTATCTCAGTTAATACAATTGCTTATCTCTCTTGGACTTGAATCCTGGTCTTTAAACATATGGCTATAGGCAATATAAATTAGTCAGATGTAAATAAAGCATAAGCTAAGGTATAACATTCCCTTGTAGTGATAAGTGTGAGGGAAATTGTACGAGTTTATCTGGGGAGAAGATCTGGTCACTTATGGCAGTTGCCCAAAGCTGGCTGACTTAGGCTGACATCACTGTCTTACAAAGATTTCTTCAATGACTTCAAGCAGCTTTTGCTCTGATTCACCTCCCCAAGAGTGGAATGCCAAGATTATCCCTATCCTGGGGGGTATCTGGACCAGTAGAGAGGGAGCACTCGAAAATTAACGTAACTGGGCCTGTTCAGTTATGATAGAACTTAGAGTTAACCCTTTTCTCAATGTTAAGGGTATCGTTACCAGCTTTTTCAGGAAGCCGTTTCCCTTTTTAGTCTCCTGAAAATGGTGATCCAACCACCATGGCCCAGTGCAGAATGTTTTTCGTATTTGTCTGAAATTGCCTGTTGATAACAATCTCATCTGTTCCATCTCCAATTCTTCCTTTCACTTTCCTGTGCCACTAACCCCTGCAGTCTAAAATTAGAGGTTTGCGAGTAGCTGGCAGTTTTAGTTCTCTGGAGATTTGGTAGATACAGATTTTGTGTTTGATCTGCTTGTCTCTATTAACTAGTTTTGCATTCTAGTATCCAACTTGCCTCAGCTCCCCAAAGAAAACTCTCATAATGCTGAAGGAGCTGTTGAAACAATAAATTTTGCATGATTTCAAAGTGAAGGCCAAACTTTTCCAGGTTTTACAAGTCTAGTGTGACAGCTCACTTGAAAATCTTCCCAAATCTTTTGATTGATCTGAATGTTAAATTCAGGCTGACAGTTTTGGACTTTGGGAGTTGCAAGGGAGATAGAGCAGGCACTATCATCTCTGATGTGAACTGAAAAATGTGCAATCTACAGAGAACACACAGAAATGAAATTTCAGTAAAATTGGCTCAGTTACACATTCCTGGGCAATTACAAAGGTGTCAGCACTGCTGTGCAGAGGATAAGTATTGGTAGTGAATTCCTGTATTGCCTTTCACAGTATTTCTTCAGTGTGGAAACTCCTCTGAATTGTGAGATGAAATTTATAGATTGTCACAAGGGAAAAAGGTGTCAGAAGAAACAGCAGGTCTGAGCTCGTCACACAAGGTAATGTCAGAAAAAGCAACAGTGAGAGAAAAGAAGGGGTAGGGAGGGATCCTGAGCCATGAGTTCTGCCCAAGAAGTTTTAGAATAGGGAAGTCAAACCAAAAGCTGAAGGATTTTTCCAACTGAGCCTAAAAAAATTAGGAGTCTTTATATCTATACCTGTTAAGTTCCTGGCTGGATTCTTGTGGATCTGATTAGCAAAGACTCATTTGTGAACACCAAGCAATTAGGAAAAAAAATCGAATTGGAAATCATTGAAGACAACCTTGAAAGTTTGTAATCTTCAGACATTAAAGCCTTCTACAGCTGTTAATATATTTTATACCAACAACTGTTGTAGTAAAGTGTATATTTTCTCTGAAAAGCCATGAGTTTCTCTTATACTTGATTTAAACCACATTTTCAAGATTCATTGATACATTCTCGCCAGTCTAGCTCGGGTTCTTAATTGTCAGTGGTTTTGCTTTTAGTTTTGCAGCAAGCTCTGCCCACTATAAAAATACGTAAATTTAGCACAAACAATATGACAGTAGTTTGCTCCTCCATCATACAAAGAAAAAACACGGTTGAACTTACCGTCCTAAAATATTCTGCTAAGTCATCTGGGTTCCATGTAACCACGTCTGAGCGGTGGGGAATGTTTCTCAAATCCATTGTAAGCTTTCTCCTCCAGGCAGTTAGTGAACGTTCATAGCAGAGCCATTGATGAAACAGCCATATGGCCCCTGTGTGTGACCAACTCCAGTGCTACCAGTAATTCCTCGTCTAAAACCCAGCTTCTTCTGTTTAAGACCTGGTGTTTTTTTTAAATTTAGAGCTACGTTGTTAGGACATCCAAGAGAGATACTGCTTCCTCTAACACAAAATGGTCTCTTCTCAGAAAAGTTGTCAGCTAGTCAGCCTTACCACTTCCTTTGTCTGAATATAAATAAGTAAACAAGGAAGCAGAGCAAAGAGTTGAACATGTTCTTCCTGATACTTATAAGTAAGCTCCTATGCACTCTATTTGCTTGAAATTGCATACACTAATATTTCTGTATTCACACACTCTGTACAGTATAAATGTATTGACATATTATCTGTACAGATGTTGGTTACTGTTTCTGTGCAAGTCTAACCCAGACAAGTCCACCTCCAAAGAAGAAAACGTTCACTTAGGAGAAACTTCTTCAACTTACCTCACTACCTGAAGTGTCATGTTATCTTTCTTTGATTTGTACAACAAGAAAAGTTGGAGTTTTATGTAAGGAGATATGCATGAATAAGGAATGGAGTCACAGTCATCATTCCTTCAAATAAGGAACCTCTCAGCGAAACTGAAAAATGGACAAGCTTAGATGAACATTACATTGTCATTGTTTCGGTGCTCTATTTTTCAGCTACCTCTAATGAGGATTTTTGTGTCTGAAAAGAATCCACAGGACCATAGTATTACCACAGGGCTCTTTCTATTCGTTGGAGACCTTCTAACCTTGGGTCTGTAATTTGCAAGTACATTTGCATACAAGTACATGTATTTGAGTTCATATCTGCAAGTCTCTATACTATTGTATGAGTTCTGCTTTTGAAACTCTGATTTGAAGTAGCTTACTTTTTCTGGAGAAATTTTGGTAAACGATGGCAGCATGGTATTTAAAATTCTAAACTGCTGTAACTGCTATTCTAAACTGTGTAGCATTTATCAAATACATGATACAGCTCTATTTTATGAGAACTTATTTGAAATTACCTGTATGAATCATCTGAGGCATGTACTGACAGTTTCACAGAAATATCATCACCTCTCCATTGTAAATCTTGGTCTGAGGATGAAATAGGATTAAATTAACTTGTGGCAAAGAATCCCCAAGGAGAAGTTGTTTTAAGGGTGGATCAGCAGCAGTGGTAAAGGGGAGATGACCCAGCACATGTCTCACACACCCAATCACACACCACGTCCTTCAACAGAGAAACAAGTTCCTTACAGTACAGAGACAGGAAGGAACCTATGCTATAATTTTAAATTGTTCATTCTATTACAGTATTTCATTACCTTCTAATCTAATTTCTATCCCAAATCCAGCATAACGGCTCTAATTTCAATTGTGTTCTTCCTTATTTGTACTAATATAAATCTAATTGCTCTGGTCAAAAGTTATTCTGATGAGTTATAGAAGAATCATAGCGTCATTTATTCTGATGCTGAGATAGAATCATAGAGTTGTTTAGGTTGGAAAAGACCTGTAAGATCATTGATTCCAACCTTTAACCCAGCACTGCCAAGTCCACCACTAAACCATGTCCCTACAGAGCACAACTACACGTGTAAGAGATATGAGAGGAGATAGGAGAAAAGCCGTGACTTTTAAAGTCAATCTCCTTGTCGAGAGAGTGATTATCACAGAAATTCTAACTCATTTAGTTAATCATTATTATTTGGTTGTATCCTGCCTGTGTCACTGTGAGTATGTTATGGCTACGTGTGTATTTCATGCATTTTGCAAAACCCAGCTGCAAAAGTACTTGAGCTTTGTCTCTGTCTAGAACTTCTTTTGTAACATGATAAACACATAGGATGTGGTGGCCAAGTGAGGCTTGTTGAGGAAACATCACTTTGTAGGTTCTACATTTGAAATTTCAGATATACTGTTAGATGAGTGTCACAATTTTAAATTGCATTTCCAACCTCTGCATGTATTTGAACATATCGATGGAAAGTGGTGTTGAACTCGGAAATAACCATGAGTCATGGTCCCCAATCCCAGCCAGACTGCAGAGAGTTGTTTCGAACGGATGCTTTTAAATGTCTGTCTTTGTGGCCCAGAAATGAAATATGGCAAATCCCATGTTCCACAAAAGGAAAATTTTGATCCTGGAAAAAGGCCTCACATTATCACCTCACTCTTTTAATTGTTCTTCTGTTCACTCTTCCTCTTATTCCTCTTTCTCTCTTCAGAGTCACTGTAGTCACCTGCAGAATTGGCACTTTCTCCCAGGCACTACCTCTCTTGCCTCAGCATCCTCTGCTCAGAGAGGCCATTTCAACACTGATGGTCACTGAGAGAAAAAGTTGAATGTCCATTGACTTGTGAAAGCCCCCATGCCAGAATCTGCAGTCACATCTGGGTAGGTGTGTAGGGGAGGATTTCTGGGAAGCAACCACAGCTGATTTTTACGGCGGAAGAAGAATGACTGCAGGGTCATTAGGGCAGTTACATGAACTGGAGCAAACAGATGGGGCCACAGAGAGTTCCTGGGGAAGAATGTCAAGTTTGACAGGCTACATACAGAAACTTGGTTGATAACTAAATACCTGTCAGAGGTGACCATCCTACCTGTCTGCTGGAGATGATCACATGCTTTGAATCTCAGTAGTTCAATCTTACATTGCAAGAAATGAAGTCACAATAAGTAGGGAGCACAAGATACATCTGTTTTGTAGTATAATTTGTTCTATACTTCAGTTGGCAATCTTCCATGAAACTGATTTTAAGCTCTTAGATTTTCAAATGCTGAGGAACACGGACATTACAACTATTATCACATGCATACATTTTCCCTTGTGACCTTTTCCCCCCTCTTTTTAAGGAAATAGGTCTTTTATAGTTGAGGCCTGCAGTGCTACAACCTTCACATAAAAAATGCGTCTTTTCATCTAAGAGCTGCCCGTGGTACAGTTTTTTCAGACGTAGTGATGGTCTGGTGACTGATCTTTGAAAATGTCAGAGTCTGTCTAACCATTTCAGGCACCACAGGAAGGAAATTGACACTGCCCACATTCTGCTGCCCTCAAAGAGCCTCAATATTTTCCAGTTTCTCTCACGTCTTTCTGGTGCTCTGCCCCAGAGCACCCAGTTTTAAGTGGAGTCAAAGGCTTACTTCGAACAGTTCTCTGAATGGCTATTTTTTCTACAGTAACTCAGTTTATGTGTCAATTTTCCTAGAACAAAGTAAAAAAAGTTCAAATTTCATAAAAAATTAGTCTTCATTTTCATCTTAGTCCTAAAGCAAAGTGGATCTTTGGGACATGTTTTTATTTTGTCCTTCCCAACTTTGTTTTTAGAAGACTTGGGTAATTTCTTGCTTTTATGCTGGAAATATTTCCCATTGCCAGCCTGTATTTCCTCTTTTAACATTGCACGCCTTGTTCCTATGCTGTATATCTATCTATAACACATGGAAAAAATCCTTTCATTTTTATAACCTTTAGAAATCACCGCAGTAGTGTTATATATTCCTTGCTGTCGTTAATTAGTACTGAGACACTGTCTCCTCCTCAAATTTCCTTATCCATTATTTTCTTAAATCTTGCAGTCAAGCGTTAACCTTGACTTTGCAATGTTTGTGCATTGACAGAAGACCCTAAACTGAGTCTTAGCCAACTTAAAAAAGGTCTTTTGTAGGAACAGAACTACAAGCCTTCCCCCCCATCTAGTGGCTGAGTGACAGAGTGACACCAGCCACTAACCACTGCTACTCTCAAGAACAGGGATGGACACAGAATTGCTGACACTGCTGTACAAATCTGATACTTGCATTGTATTTATGCACTTCAATGGGACTAGCAGTTGAGGCAGATGCAACCAACCTGCATCTGAAATATATGGGTTGAATAGAACTGTGTTTGAGAAGCTGGCTTCAAATCCCTTTTCACCATGAAAAACAAGTTCTGCATACTCTTTCTGAACACCCTCATTTGGCATTTTTCCATCCATTGGAATTTTCTATTTTTTCATTTGCTAGTGAATTTTTTCCATTGCTACTGAATTGTGTTACTTTGAGTAGGTGGAAAGACATTTAGGCAATTCCAAAATACCTGAAATCCTAGAATACAGCCACTAGAGTGCAGCTGAACTCTATTCAGAAAACAGAGAGAATTAAATATCTATTAAGGTGCTGTTAAAAAAAAAAAAAAAAAAAAAAAAAAGGAAAGAGTTAGCAAGAGGGCTGTTTTTTCAGGTACATGTTCCACTCTGTTGGGGTCATAAGTCACAAAGGTGTCTAGTTTGTCCAGAGACTGCAAACAAACACAGAGAACACCCAGCAGATCTTAGAAAGAACATCTACTGAGGAAAGACTAAAAAATGTTTTGTTTAGTCTGGGAAAGGGAAGGTGGAGATGAGGGAAGGAAAAAGGAGATAAACTTAATGGTTTTGGGTGATAGCAATCAGTTGTTCTCATGACCTGTGAAAGGCTCTGCTAACAAGAAAAGCAGCTGTAAGCTCAAAAAGTAGGTATTGCAGATTGCAGAACTCTCCTGCCCAGTATTTGGACTGTTCGGTGCAGTTCAACAGCTCAATTGATAAACTGCCAAGTAATGCCAAAAGTGAATTAGCTTGGCATGGCTCCTTTCTGTGGCTTTCGTTCCGTATGTCCTGGTTTCCCTTTGAAGGCCTGAAGCAGGGTAGAAGGTGCTGTGACACGTGGAGCAATGTGCAGGTGCTGGTACCAAGCAGTGGCCATTGGTGCTGAGAGAAAAGTGCCCACCTCTGCAGCTGCTCAGAAGGACGGGGAAAAGGGCTGGATTCAGGACTGTTGCTAAAATATGCTGTAAAGGATGACAGTTTTGCCTACTATTGGACTTACCAGATTGCCTTTTTTTTGGGCTATGCTTTCTCCTTTCCCTAAAAGAAATATGTTGTTTTAAACCCTTTTGAGTCAGTGTTTGTGAGTGGGCTAATACTGCCTCTTGCACAGCACTGAAGGTACCTACTGGGGAGCATATGATGTTATTTCATTTCTTTAGTATGAAGCAGCACCCGGTATCGGTTACGTATGGCTCTGTAATGCTGCAGTGCATCCAACGGTGTGTACAGCCTGCCAAACAGGTGCTGGCTGAGCAGTGGCACCCTTGTGCCGTGAGGAAGTGCAACCCCAGGAGTGCCATGCAGGCCCTGTCATCCCACTTCAGCTCTCTCACTATCACACACTGTGCTTGCAGTAAAACACACACTGCTTCTCAAGTTAAAAGTGATCTTAAGCTGCAAGGAGGAGAAATTTTCACTGCAGTTTTGGAAAATTTATGTATGGCATAGGTGCTTTTGATTTTATTTTGTTTGAGAGTATGGGTTTGAAAGGAGGTTCCAGGAATGCAAATGCAAGAGAAGACATTTGTGCAAACCATGACAAGGGCTGGCTGCCACACTCACCTTGCTGGAAACCGGCGTTCCCAGGCGCTGTTACCGGTAGATGGCGCCGAAACCCGTGCTATTCCCATCCGGTGTGTCTGTGCTCTGCTTTCAGGTTGTTTTGCCTTTTTTTTTTTTTTTGGTGTGAGTCTGTTTAAGAAATGAAAGTTAAAACTGTTCTCCTTCAGCAAAGACAACTGAACGGTAACAAAAAAATTTGTCTTTTATTTCTTTTTTTTTTTAAACAACAGTATTTCAATTTTATCCAACTATTCTGACAGCTAAATATATGATGATTATTTTAACTCAGCCCCTTTTGTTATCTTATCAAATGAACTGTTGTCACCAATAACCACTTACTGGCTCTCACACTCAGACTGTAAGCAACGTCCTTTTATTCAGACAAGCAGTTTTTTTCTTAACCCCAACAAAGCTAACTTTATAGAACTTGCAGAATTTACATTGCTTTCAGCTCCACTCTGTACTGGTTTATAGCATCAAATTTTGGCCATTGTATCCATCACAAGGAAGCCTTCGCAACCGAATTAAAAAGAAAACAATTGCTGTTTAGATTCAAAGTCGAAATCTGTAGTGAATATTGAAACTGCAGAGCATCCTGTCCATACACAAACTCAGAATTGAATTCCACTCCTAGAATATTCTCTAAATATTTAAACAGCTTACTGAACAGTCTGTAAGCCACTAGTGATTTTGCAATGCTGAGAAAAAGAAAACAGCTTCAACAGCTTATACATTGATATGTGTTCATTTTAGACCTTCGTGGGAATGGATCTTTATCAATCCTGAAAGTTTTTGAGAGCACATTTCATGCCAGATCAGAAAATATGTTACTTGTGAGACCGTTTTGATGAAAATAATGATATTTTAGCTTCTCACATACACTTGTAATCCAGTGGTGCTATTGGCATTTCCTCTATTCCTGCAGTGTTCCAGCAGACAGAGCTCAGAAGCAATGCTCAGCTTTCTCATCCTTGGAGCACACATTTTTTCTTGCAGGCAGAAGGGACACTGAAAGAAACCTGAAGGCACAGACTGTAGTATCTGAACTGTCTGCTACTTAACTCAGCACAGTAAGTGTTCAAAATTTCCTACAACTGTCTATTTTTAACTATTCTGCAGAACTCCTACTCGTTTCTCAGCCCATAGCACTTTTACTCTGAAGTTATTCACGTTCAATAAAGAAGATTCTGCATTAAGCTCCTGGATGTTTGTGTGAATTAGACATATGATACCAAGTCTGGGAAAAAAATAGACCTGCTTTTTATTATACTTTTATTTGTGTTATATGTAGGGTTTGTTTTGGGGGGTTTTTTTTGCTCTTTTTTTTTTTTTTTCCTTTGCTGTAGAAAGGCAGAGATTCTGCAAAGAAAGGCACACAATTCTGCAAACAGATTTTCTTTCTTGGAGCCTGTATACTGTCCTACTGGGCATTTCTGCTCACCACACTGGATTGGGATGAAGTTCTGGTGATTACAAAAGTCTCCCTTCTTACATTCAGATGTGATTTCTGGCCCATGCACTCTGACTTGCAGGAGCTGGTTTACCTTCAGTGGTAGCAGCCTTTCACCCTGGTTCTCTCTGGTTATGTCTATGTCTATGTCACATAGATTTAACTGTCTGCTACTGTCACCCCATGCCACTGCATTTGGACTGTCTGCCTAGCACAGAAGTTAAAGAGAAGGCAAGGAAGCCCCATATTTAAGAACATGCTTGCAGTCTTCCACATAGGGAGCTGCTGATCTCAAACAGTATTTATAAACTAAGAGATTTTCCAAGCCGTTATGTCACTCATAAGTTAATCTAGCTCATGATATATTATGTCTGGATGCAGAAGTAATGAATATATACAAGGAGACTGCAAGCACCTGCTCTGCCTGCAGAAGTCTCTCTAGTATGTCAATATGAAAAACTCAACTCTATTTTTCACCCAGTTCACACTTTGACAAATTATTTCTTTGGATCATGCTGAGTATTTGTCTGCATCCTGTGTATCCGGGTCCTGAGGGTGCTAATAGGCCCTAATGACCCTGATAACCTTCACCTGTCACCTCCTCCCATGGTGCCCATGGTCTGGGGCAGTATTTAAGCTCAGCTCAGGGCTCAACTCAGGTATTTACCACTTAAACTTTCAATGGGTTGAGAGAGAGGTCTCCTCAGGTAAGGTAATAATTGCTTTCTAGCAAAACTTTTGCATTGAGATAAAACTTTTTGCTTTCCATTCTTCATTGCATCAGTCAGAGGCTTCATAAGTGGGGATGGTGAATGTCTGAGCTGCTCTAATTATAGTTCTGTAAAGGTGTGGGCTTCTCAGTGCTGTTATTTATGTTGCCACGTAACTTTAAGGTGGCCCTGAAAATGAATGACTTCCTAATGTTGGTAGTATCTGGAGGGTGAACTGGAACTCTGATGCTGTTATGTGTGTGACTGTTAGATGCTTTCTCCCTTTCCCAGCATTTGTTCTGATTTAATGATTTTGAGGAGCTGAACTAGTTCTGTATATAAGAAGGAATGTAAGTAAGGTGTTGTATGGCTCTGGTTCCTTGCTGTGTAAGATGTATAAACAGGAGCAAGATGTCACAAGCTGTGTTCCCGTGGTGCTCCAATTGAGAAGCTGTCTAGCTGTTTTAGCTGGCAGTCAAGCATAGCTATTAACTATGGATAGGGAATGGGACTCCACACTCCTGGTGTCACAACTGTGCAGCAATAACTGATTGTAATTTTCTGATTGTAACTTTCACTTTTCTGGCTGGTGTGGCCATGAGAAGGGTTGTACTTCCACCATTCTGTGGGCTGTGGACATGCAGTTACACTTGCCAGACTGCTCTTACTGAATTTCTTATGTATAAACCTGTATAATTAATGCAGTCTGTTTGAATGTTTATGCAAAATCCTGTTAAAGGCTATGTAAGTTTATATGTATTTATGTCAGCTGTGGAAGTTTTTTGCAGTCCCTTGATTAACAGGTGAACTTCAGAAGGAACTCTGAATTTTTCATGCTGCTGTTTGGCTGCTGCTTTTCTTAAGACTAGTCCAAGTGAGACTGGATGTGGTCAAGATACCTACTAAGACCTGGTAGAGCCAGGTACTCGTTACCTAGGCAGGCTTGTTCTTACTAGTTTGGGTGCTTATAGGTCAGAGGCAAGTTAAAAAATTAAATACTGATATTTCTAGTGAAAAGAGTAAATTAAAACTCCTTCCCTAAACTTGTGAATAGAACTTCTTAGGTGTGGAGTGAGACATCTCTTTCCTTCCTCTGTTCCCGCCCCCCAAATGCCCTGTAAGTATAATTTGGAGCAAATTTGGGGCTGTTTTTTTCCTGACTACCTAGGCAATATAAAGAAACTATCTCTTTTCATCTTTGTGTACTTCCATAGCAACAGACTTACCTTTATGCTTTAATGCGTTCTGCAGTGTGGTTGCAGTGCTCTAGAGGTCATCAGGTGAAGATGGGATTTTTTGGTATTAATCCAACCAAGACACAATCATTATTCATCCTCATGAACTTCTATAAAGAGATTAACATTGTGTTAAGGCTCCTGGAAATGGATCTGTATACAAATCTTGAATTTGCTTGGCCTTGCTTCAGATATCACCTCTAAAGTAGAATTGTTACTATTCATGTGGAGATAAACATCTATGAATTGAAGCAAAGAGGGGCACACATACCACATAAACAACTTGCTAAGCTAAGTGCTTGTGAAGCACTCAAAGAGCTGCTAGTTGCAGGCTGCTTTTGGATAATGTTGAGAATCCAATGGGCAGTGTCATTCCAGCAAGTGCTTTGGCTGCTCGTGTTAGTGGGTGGCCAGGTTTAGAAGAGAAGCCATTTGTACAGAGGGAGCTCGGGTTCCCAATTGTGCTCAACACCAGTCAGAGCTATGCTAATGCATCTCTCTTCCTGCACCTGTACGTATAATCACATTCACTTTGCAGGGGAGTATCTATTAATTATATGTTAATAAAAATCAGTTATTTCTAGGTGGTCTTTGCTTGAAGCTCCAGGTTCTTAAATGATGAGGATACCAAGGACACCCTGTCTGCTTACCCAGTGTTTGTGGGGTTACTGAGGGTAAAGCTCCCAAGAGTAGTTCTCACACAAGGAAGTAAAACTGGATTATGATGTGGAACTGGTGGTGGTAATCTCATGGCCAGATCTGTTGTAGTGGAGGCATATGGCCAGGGATCTGCTGATGTTACTGGTGTTTTGAAGACAGACTTGGTGTTTCCACTATGGGAAGAGGGGCAAGATCCAGCCCCTGAGTAGTGCAGAAAGGAGGGGCTGAATGTGACAGGTTCACCTTGTCTCCCTATAGGCTTTGCTGTGGGGTGAGATGTTCCAGCCTGAAGCCCTGTGCACAGTAGAAAGCCATGTGAGGTTCAGAAAAATGCAACTGATTGGAAATGTGCCCTAATGGCATGAGAAATACTTTCTCCAGAAAATATGAGAAACTTCATACGCCATCTTCTAAGGATAATTTAAAATCATTGAACAATGGACAGAGTCATTGATTGCAGGGATAGTAAAATGGAGCAATTTTAAGGCAAATGCTTGAAGAATCACGAGAAATAAGAAAGATGAGAGCATTAACTGTGGTTGTGGATGGTTCTAATCAATTGGTATCCTCAGTTGGATGTGATTTTTTTTCCAGGTCTTTTGAAATACTTAATTTTTGCTTTAGGTTCTGTATGTTGAGTCTTTTGCTTATGGGTCAGTGACAGAAAGCAGAGGGACTGAGGCAAAGCCAGTTGGATTGCATGGGAAGACCCAGGCTGAGGCTGTCTACACACTGTGGCTAGAGCTGGAGTATATGTGCTTTGCTATTAATACAGGTATTTTGTAGCCTTTAAAAATACTTTGGTTCCAGCAGTTAATATTACATCCCGAATTCTGCTAAATTCGTAGGATAAAGGACTGTAGTAAGAAATAGTTGAGAGAAGCAGGTTAGAAAAGGCACTGAGGTGGAGGCTGGGAATGATCTGCTTTATGTGTGGCTTTTGGTATTTGAAAGTGTTGATGAAATGAAGAAAAATCACCTGAGACTTCTCTTCTCAAATGATAAGAATCAGTCTCAGGTAGGGAATATAAAAAGAGAAGGCTGGGTGGGAAGGGGGGAAAAGTTGATTATAGAATTATAGGTATTCATTTTACTGCAACACTTGCTGCAAGAGGTAAAAATTTTGTATTTTAAATGGGCACAGGCTTTGGCTAACTGCATTGCTTTCAGTGAGATGCTACTTGCTATTTTTCTACGGAGGAAGCTTGTAGAGGCTGTAGAGGCAGCTGCTAATTCTGTAATGTAAGCTACAGGAGCAGTTTTACTGTGGCTACAATGTTTTTTAAGGTAAATATTTTTATTTATGAAAAAGTAGCAAGCAAGATAAAACTGTGGGTAGGGTTGTAAAAGAATTCAAACTATGTTTTAAGCATAGTGCTTTCTGAGGCAGATTTAGTTATGCTCATGTCTTGAGCCACAGTATTTCCATTTTCCAGTGTTTGTTACACCAGAATTATTAGTGAATTTAAAACAGGCTTGAACTGACCTTTAACAGAAGGATTCTAGCTTTCCTCTCCCAACCAGACATAGCAACATTTTTCAAAGCAAACTGTTGGGAATAAGGTATCTATAGCATAACATTTGGTCACTTAATTATTTCTAGAGATGTTTTTTCTGAGAAGTAGTAAGTCTCATTCTCAGTTTTGTAACAGAGAAAGCTAATTTTCTGAATAAGCTACTGGTGAGAGACCAGGACATGGGGAATCTTGCATTGGGAATGTAAATGTCTGCATAACTGGTGCTTTTCATTACACTTGTTTTCCTCTGCAAGCTGTGTATGTAAAGAGGACACACATCTGAAGTGTATCAGGAAAGAAAATACTGTATTTCCACCTAGACCACAAGGATACTTTAAATATCTTCTTTACAGCTTTCTCTTACAGTACTGCTTTGCTGCAACTGATATGGGCCTTACTGTAGCAGCTACTTCCTAAAGTCATGGTTCTCACTCCAGATGACTCCTGGAGGATCTTTCCATACAGAAACTTCTTGGACTCCCAAGATATGCAAAGCTCAGTGCCTAATATTGAGGTGTTTCAGCCTGCTCTTAGGCATGTTACATTTTTACTGAACATGAACATTTTTACTTTGCATGTATATGAAGAGCCGATGTGTCATAAATTTGCATTCCTCACAGCTGCCTAGTGCCAAGTGTTGTGAGACTTAACACACAACGCTGCATATCCTTTTATAGGCTTGTAATATGTATGAGGAGCCAAGCTGAGAAGAGAAAGGAGGCTAATTTACACTTTACAAATGAGGGATTGAAAACTTCTGAAGAACAGTTTAATTTTCTAGAAATGACTGTCCTCATAGACAACATCTTCCTGTGTTGCTGCTAGATCTGTTCCTTTAACCTTTCCCAAATATGCAGGTGTGGATGAGCTAGAAGGTGCTTGTATGTTAGAGGGATGAGCAGAGCATAAGAACCTGTATAGTGTAGGATGTCTCCAAGGTCATACAGAAAGAACATAGCAGAGTAGCAGTTGATTTCCAGTCCAGTGTGTTGTCTACCAGAATTAGTCATCTCTTGACATAAATCTGAACAACTTTGCAATTCTGCAGCACAGAAGTGTTAGTTATTAAATCTGGTATTTCCTACACTGTGTTAGTATCTAATGCATATTTAGTCAGGAAGCTGTTTTGTTATTCCTTGCCCTTGGTAAGAAAGCATCTCGGGTGTGCACAAGGTATTGCTATGTGTCCATTTACCACTACAGTGCCTGGCAATAGACTTACGTGAGCACAGGTAACAGTGTGGCTTACACAAACTGTGGTAACAGTGATTTGTTGAAGATACTAGTAAGCCCAGAGCAACTGGCAGAGAGGGATAGTGTAAATATGACTTGGAGCCAGCTTTGTCTAGCCATGGTTGCCTTTGGCTTAAGGGGCAACCATTCTCTTCCCCCATTCAAGTTCTATTCTTCTGGTTTTACCCTCTGTTCTGATCTGTGCATCAGAGCTTGCTTTGAGTGGACACAAATTTAATATCAAGTCAGATGACTTGGAACCAACAGCTTTTGTCAGGCTGAATGCAGTGAGACAGGCTCACTTCAGAAGTATTTTGAACCCGTTTATAGGTAGCTTCTGACAAGCTATGTTTAAAAGGAGTTGCAAGTGACACATAATTCATCTAAATTTAAAGTCACCCTTCATAAAAGAACAATTTTGAAAAAGAAAATATGGTAAGAAATTGAATTACATTTCCCACTGTTGAAAGCTTGTGAACAGCAGCTTAATGCAGTAAGCCTGATAATGAGGATGGAGTGCAGTGTTAGTGAGGCCTTGACATTAAAAGGAAAAAACCAGATGATTCTATGGGACTGTCATGTTGCGAACAAATGATCTGTATTCAAAAGAAAGTACAGAGCAAACATTAAACTTTCATGGAATAATCTCAGGGGGAAGATTATTTTCATGCGGCTGAACACTTTTCTTATTAGCATAACTCATGGTCACTTTTGCAACAAGCATAATAATGTTGTTCATCACCCACTTGTTCAGTGTAAAGGTTAAGTTTCCTTGGAAGTATAGTCAAATAAACTAGTTTACTGTCCACTTTGGAATGCAGTTCTCCATGTGATGAGGGCATATTTGAGTTCTAGGCACTACTTCAATGACAGTGTAAACTACACTTTTTTTTATATATATATTTGAAAGAAAGGGTAGTGCTAATGCTTTGCTGCCTTTAGAGATCAGACTTCCTTATGGAATGTTTGCATGTACTCATTTTAATGTGAGACAAATGGGATTCTTACTCCACATGGAATGCATGGAGAGTGATTTAGGCACAAAATTTCAAAGCTGGGCACATGAAGAGAGGTGCCTAATTTCTTACGTTCTGAAGGAGATCAGTGGTGGCAGGCACTGGCTTGTTAAAGACGCCTAGAAGTTGAGGCTCTATTTTAAATATATTTTAAAGCTCAGTAACTGCTGAGGCTGGACAGGGATGGCTGGTTATAAGCTCAGCAGTAACACTGAGGTGCATTGCTCTGGTAACAGACCATGGATTGCACTGGGAGTCAGACTGTTGGGATTTGCTCACTACTTGATTATACCATCAGTTCAGAAGGATGGTAACATTTGGGAGCCTTTTCCTTTTCAGTGCTATTTTCAGCTGTGATACCTTCTTCTTTTGTGAGAAAGAAGACGAGTGGCTTTACAGGTTTACTACAATTCATACTTGCTGTATGAATTGATCACTAAATTAAAATACTATTATTAAGAAAGTTGGGCAAGGAATTGTTGAGCTCTGAGACTGTAATTACTGGAGGCTGAAAATCACTTTAGATAGTATATACAGGCTGATATCTGGGCCTCAGATGAGACCACCCTCTGAAAGTTAAGTATTTGTTGCAGTGAAGTTAGTTCTAAGAATATAACTTGCCTATTCTGTGATCCAGATCTATTACCTTCAGGATTTTGTAACAATTTCGTGTAATAGCTCGAGGCAGTAAGTTGTTGCTTTCCATGCTTTGTACTTGATCTAGTGCCTGCTTTTTATCTATTCTCACACTGTTACAAGGAATGCACTTAGTGCCTTTTTCATACAGAACTTCTGCTTAGCTCTACTCTTCCCTTACTCCCTCCTGCACTCATAACTGCTATGTTTTTATAATTATTAAAATTAAACTCAGTTCTAAAAAGATGCATTTATACACAATATAAACACAAACTGTATGTGAGCTTAAACTTTATTTCCTGATTGCTTTCTTTAGGAAATATTTCATTTTTTTAAAAAAAAGTATTTCAAAGTGATGTTGTTGGGTTGGCAGTAAGAACGTTTTTCTTTCTCACCTTGTTACCTGTTATTGGAGCCTGCCATAGGCCACTTCCAAAAGAGTTTAGAGCAGGGTAATCTAGTGATAAAAGCAGAAGACTAAGCATGGATGAAATCAGATAAATGACTTGAGCCTTTGATCAGTCATCTGTGAAATGGTTCTACCAATTCCTCATCATGGGAGGAGTGAATTTCCAGGACTGATCCTGCAAGACCTTGAGTTCCCCCACTGCTGCTGAGTTTCCTCACTGACACATCGAGTTGCTCACAGGGATGCCTCGGATCTTGGTGGCTCTAATTGATAATCAGCAGAAAGAACATGTACAGAACACTCCATTACTGCCCATTATTTTGGGAACACTAGCATATAAATATGTATTTCTTGCAAATTCATTTATGAATTCCCTGAATTATGGCTGGTCATATTGTATCAGGAGTCCAATTTTTGCATGTAAAAAAGAACTCATGGTGATTTCAAATATAAACCAGCAGGATTTGTGCTCCTGGCCTAGAAGCTTTCATAAATCCAATGCAGGAAGCCTATTTCTCATTCTCTCCTTTTAATACTGTAAATTATGGTTCATTTCTTCCAGTGTGCAGGTTTGCGTCCTGAAGTGGTGAAAACAATATGGTCAGGTTTTTTGCAATTTTATTATGAACTTTACAATACTAATTTTTCTCCATTAAAGCTTGAATGTTTAGAGTGTTGAGATTTTTATTAAAAAAATAATTTCTGACCTTTGCCATAGAGATGAGAATCCAAAGGTCTCAAATAACAGAACATGAATGCACACTTAGAATGTACTGAAATAGGTAAAAACTCATTTACGTAGCTTTTTATTTGATGGACTTATGAGTAACACTGAGTCATTGTATTGTGGACTTAAGACTGAAAATATGTCCTGGTATACATGATCCGTGTTAAGCATGCAAGCATAGAAAGCTTAGGGTCTGGAACAGGAAATTGCTTATTCTTTTTTTTTTTAAAAAAAACAACAACCCAACAGCTGAAAAAAGAACAAAAACCAACCAAAAAACCCACCTCAGTCTTTAAACACTGCAAATGCTAGGTAATGTCACTGTTCAGTGTTTTCATCAGTTATTATGGTATCTTTCTTATTGGTAGGTATTAACTGAAGCCATTAAAGGCTTCGGAACATCTTATAGCATAATCATTTTAATGAACACATTCAGAACAGTGGAAGCAAACTATGAATGCTCACTAAATATTTCTGCAATGAACCCTGTAGTTTGTCACTCCTGGAGAAGTTATACAAAGTTATATTCACTCCACATTTATTCATAAATCTATTGTGATGATCTGAATCTTTTTCTAGGTTATTGGATGTTTCTAATATTAAAGAATAGACACTATATTGTGTCTTAACCGTTTAGACTGGTTTTAAAAGCAGAGATTACTTAGTCTTGGTGCCTCAGTTTACTAATGTGTTGTTATTCCACTTGAGGAGACTTGGAATATTATTATGTCATTCAAAAATCAAGTGGATGATGACAGGAGGCATGGTTTAAAGTGGAGGGAGAGCTGAAAGGAGTAGAGAGAAGTAGAACTGTACTCAAGGCACTATTTCAAAGAGCAAGCAATAAGTTTTTGAAGGAAAAGGGAAAGCCGGGGGAATGACTTGCTGAGGTATAAACAGATGAAAAGGTGATGAGATCTTCAGAATAAGCCTTCTGAATAAGGGAGCCTACGGGTTAAGAGTTCAGAGATGGTAGTGATCAATGGATGCCACTCTTCAGGAAAGAGACAGACAAAAAGCATTTGAAATCTGCACTTGTTTCCCTAATCTGTGAGAGCCCTGCCCAATGGGGGCTGCTCTTCTGTCAGATGACTTGTGAATATCACTGTTGTTCAGCTGTGCAGGTAGGCATATGCTTGAAATAAATTTTATGGAGGAGCACATCAGTGAATCTTTTGCATTAGTATGGTCTACATGTACTGGCCTGGGGTATGTACATCGCAGTAAACTATAAGGATTCCACTGGGTGAATTGAGGTTGGAATAATCGTGTTCAATAATGGATGGATGGCTCTAGCCAGTCCAAGATGGACTGTCTCTAGCGAACCTATCTTTGGTCATCTGTCTTCAAAGTCGATCTAGCAAATGGAGAGAGAAGCATCTCATAATTATTTTTCTTTACTCAATAGTCCTTGTCTAAAACGCAATCATTGAAGATAGCTGGGTTCATTTGCCCTCTAGAAATGTACGATTCTCCTTGTGGACTTTCAAGGGTTGTGAGGTGACCGGCTTAGCCTTGAGAAATAAAGTTAAATGATGTAAATAGGCACTAAGATCTTATTGCTCATCTTATAAAGAGAAAAAGCTTTAGTATTTTTAATCTATTTTTTCTGCTGTTGCAGTTTCACTTATTTCTGCTTCAAAACTCTTAAGAGATGTGGTAATATGGCTTTTTTTTTTTTTGCCAATGCTTAAAGCATTAGTTTGAACTTACTTAAATTCTGCCAACTTACTTGTTATTGAGTTGGTTGTTCTTCCTGCACAAGCTCGGGGTAGTCATACTAACTAATCCTGAAAACAGTGAACATACTGATCTGTCCAGAATGAGGTGGAAATTTTCTTTGAAATCCATGAGGATTCTTAAATTCTTGAAAAGATATCAACAGTGTGAATTACTGTGCTAGATTGCTAGATTGGCTCAAAGTATATGTCTTCCACTTGTAAATTTACTATGTGCTTAAAGATGTATTAACAATCCTATGATCTAATAAACAGCTTCCCCTGTGGTGCTGTCTCTTACAGTAATACATGTGAATGTATATTTTCTCAGAGGTGTTTGTGGGTAATAGGTTCTTCAGTAGCTGTATATTTCTGGCTAATGAATAAATCTGGAGTGGATAAATCAGATAAAACTGATTGTTTGAGCTGTGGAGACAGTCCCTGCACCCTGTTTGCTTTATGGCACAGATTATCTAATAAGTGCTTGAGAAGATGATTGTTAGTCTTGCATTCCTACAAAGTGAGGAAGTGAGCTTCCCTGCAGCTCCTAATTACGATGCTGATCCAAGCTATTGGGAAAACCTATTCTCCTAGTTAGGAAGCAAAGCTGGCTGCAGAGTCAGTTTCCTGATGCAGTTTATTTTTATGGGACTCTTAATTCCCTGTACACTGCAGGTCTCCAACAGCAGCAGATAATGTCCCTGTTCTTGTTCCTGCACTCTGCAGCTGCCACTTGGCTTTGAGATGTTCCCCTTTTGCGTCTGAGGGTGGGGGACACTGTGTAATTTGTTACCTTCTTGGAGGGTCTCATGCAACTTCTCTGAGTTGCACTCAAACTTCTGAACACATCAGGCACCTTGAGTCTCTCTGCATGAGAGACTCATCTGTATGTTTTCCCACATTTAGGCTTCTTCCTGCTCTTTCTCCTACACCCTTATATGAAGACATGTAATTCCTTCCCACAGATAACTGCCACAATACAAGACAGCAGTTACATTCCTTAGGAGTGTTACTTCCAAGCACCTTCCTTGTTTTTAATCATCCTACCAGTTGCAAATGGAATTGCATAAAGAATCTTGCTACAGTGTGTTGACATTTTAGATTACAAAGTTTGCTATTCCTTTTTTGAAAAGGAAATGTTTAATTCTGGACAAAAGCAAAACAAATGTTGCCTTTTGTGTTTGTTATAGACTAGATTTAGATGAAATTAAGAGAGCTTTCAAAAACATCAAAAGAACCTACTTACCATGTTCATGGTGTAAAGTATGTCAGGCTCAGTGGTCCTTGCGGTATCTAGTCCTGTAGTCTTTGTACATTCTTCTGAAACCTTCAGAGTTTTCTAGAAATGCAAATTTTAATATCTGTTATTTTAACAATCCCACTTTTGATTTCTTTCTTTGATATTGCACTCAGTTCTGGAAAAGTTTTCTTTAATACAATGTCTTCCCAACTGAACATATATTCAAAAATTGGATAATAGAAGCTAAATGTGGGAATTCCTCAGTACCTGTTACCATTAGTGTGGTTTGGCAGTGTGCAGCAGAGGATGCAAAGACCAGCTGTTATCAAAACTGCTAGATTTAACTTTACCTTTTATGGTGACAATACAGATCGAGGTGAGATGTGCGTGGATGTGGTGGAGACAAGCTCCAAAGAGAAAGATCTGGGGGTCCTGG